>JAOWBP010050444.1:0-19547 GCA_028571105.1 Tragopan temminckii
CCTTTTTACACCGTGTATTCTTACTCAGTGGGTTCTTGGTTTATTCAGATACAATTTATCAGGTGGTAAGTCACTTAGTTTTCTTTGATAAAGCAGTTCTGAAAGGATATAAAATATTACTGATGACTTCGTGTACAACTTGCTGTTCCATCCTGTGGTACTTTTTTTAAAATGCAAACTGTCTGATACTCGGTAGAAGAAAAAATTGACAGTTTATTTTGAACCATATAGTAAAATAAAAAAAAGCTGTATGATATTTTCAAATACATACAGTATCTATTTGTAGCTTAAGGGGAGTAAATAGTCTGGAATTGCATTCTTTTTTGTTTGCTTATTTATCTGTTTTGAGAATATATCTTTTCTTCTGGAATTCCAGAGGTTTGCTTCAGATAGATTTCTATCTGATCTATGTAGAAGTTTACAAATATCTCTGTAACAGAATGTTTGATAATTGCAGTCCAGTCTTAAGAGATCTGTTTTTATTTTGGAAGGGTGAAATTTGAAAGGATATTCAATTTTGTATACTTTTTCTTTTAGGTAGCTTAGACATTTTTCAAGACTAATTTTGTCTTGTGAGATAGCTATTATTACTATGTCATGAGCAATTACTCCTTATTGCACTTTTAGCTCTTAGATTAGTTAGAGAAAATGTTTACATGAAAGGCGTACATAAGTAATACAAAAGTGTTAAGTATGTTAGATTAGTATTGTTTCTTTTCTTGAATCATCAGATGGTATAAAATTAGCTTGAATGAGGTCAGAAAAGCTACATTGACAGTCAATGAATGGGTAACCTCAGCATATTTAAGAACTCAATTTTTGTATCTAATGGTGACATATAGTTAGGCTTTTTTAGTTATGAACAATATGGCATGTCATTTACTAGTCCTTGAAACTCATTTCACTTTCTTTCTTACCTTTGTGTAGAATACTGTATCTTTGTATTCTCCAGTGGCACTTATGTAATACAGACTGTTTGGGGGATTTATTATTGTTTTGGTTTTTATTATCAGTCTTTCTCTTCCCCTTTGAAAGTTTCATGGTTTTTGTTTTTGTTCATTTTAATTGCTTGGAATCTTGTATTTCTGCTTTTACTTAGTGTGTAGTACCTCGTTCATTTTCATTAGAATGCTGGCACTAAACTGAAGAACTACTTTTCATAGAATATTTTTTACTTTATCTTGTTGTGACACATAAGGATATTAAAAAGCACTTCATAACGTGTTTGCTTTTTCTCTTACTTCTTCCTTACTGATGCTCTCCTGCTGGTATGTAATTTCACTTACTCATTTTCAATTTCATATTTTAAATGAGAAATTTCAGAAAAGTATTTAGAACTAATTGAAAAATATAAAGTTTAATCTCTGTATACAATTGTTTTCAGGACCATCAACACAAACTGCAGACCACGTATTGGAAATAGTTGCTTATGAAGCATGTCGTTTGTTCCGTGATAAAATCGTTGGCGTGAAGGATCTCCATATATTTGATAATATTTTGATGAAAGTGTTAGAAAGTGACTGGGGCTCAGATGTTCTGGACAATATGGAAGGTAAAGCATTTGAGGCATATTACATGAATTTGAAATACTTGAGTAGGAATTGCCTAATGACATCAAATTATTCAAGCCAGATAGTGCATCAGAACCTAAACCTCTAAATATTTCATTTTATTTTTGCAGATATCTTCTATGTAACTTGGGGAGCTTGTCAAGAGGCATTCACTACTTCAGGGCAGGCATTACCACCACATGGGAAGCCACTTGGCAAGCTAAACTCAACAGACTTTATAGATACTATTAAAAAGGTGAGACAGGATTAATTAAAGAATATACATAGCAAGAATTCGTGCCAGTGACTGCAAGACTTTTTTTTTTTAATTTGACTAAGTGACATACAAGCACCAGGTTTAGATCACAGTGTGCTGCTAGATTAAGCAATCATCTTCTGCTTTTGATCAAGTGAAGATCTGTGGTGCTATTTGGCAGGAAGTAGGAAGTACTGTGTAGAGAGGTGCTTTTAATAAAAGCATGTCAGTTATGTTTGCTGGTGGTGTGCAACAGCCCAGTGGGCTGGGTTTTGAGAAACACTGATGTACATCTACGTTTGTGAAATAAGAAAAAAGAAACTTAGGAGGAAATGCAAATGCTAACTCTGCTAAGCAGACTACTTGATGAGAAGAACCTTGAGGTCTGCCTTGTAATAGTAGTGTTTGGTGGACTAGTGATCTAGTTGGTAAACTGCTCCCTATCCTTAATTGCCAACTTGTGACCAATAGGTAAATGATGAAGTTTAGTAGTCTAGTAATTAGTTTTGCTTTTTTTTTTTTTTTTTTTTTAAGCCTTCTTTTTTTAATCTGACTGCAACTATATTGGACCTCAAATTCAAGGTTTTGTCGAATAAAATAAGGCAGAATTTAATCTTAGGATCTGTTCTTGTGTGTATTTGAATAGAACATTCCATAATCTGCAATTACACACCAGTTAACTACCTGAAACACTGTTCAACACTGTGCCAATATTAATTAATAGATCAGACTTTGATCTGGCTCATTATTTAATTCTAATTATTTCAGTGGTATATTTCTATTCCAGTAAATGAAAGAATACCAATATATTGGAGTGCTGAGGATATTGCATGATAACCTTTACTAAGAAAATGCGATTTATTCATTACTGGTAAAAGGCAAGCAGGGTATTGAAATTTTGTCATGTAAATAATTTGTTTGTAATGAAGACCAGCGTGGCCTCTTGGACTTTCATTTCTAAACTTTTAAATGTTGGATGCTTCCATGTCTTACTAGTTGTTTTTATTATCAGTGAATGTATTAGTTATTGGTTTTTTTTGTTGCTGTTGTTTATTTTTTCAATAGGGTGTTATTCATTATGGACGAGACAAAAAAGAGATAGAGATATTACTGTTCCAGGAAGTCCTCAATTATGTGTCCAGAGTGGACAGAGTACTAAGTTTTCCTGGAGGATCACTTCTTTTGGCAGGACGGAGTGGTGTGGGTCGTCGAACAGTTACCTCCTTAGTTAGTCATATGCATGGAGCTTTTCTAATTACTCCCAAAATTTCCAGAGGCTATGAGCTGAAGCAGTTCAGAAATGATCTTAAGCATGTAAGTAACTCAGTGTTCTGCAATCTCAAGTTTGTGCACGTACATCTAAAAAAAGAATGGGAATTTTGAAGGACAGTAGTATTGTGTGAAAGATTTTAAGAAAAGCATAATGTCAGTGGACTGAATGAAACAGATTTTTAGATGTTCCTATGTAGATCTCCATACTGTTCTTTACTTTCCTGAAACTCTACTCTTTTGAGTATTAGCAATTTTTTTCTGAGTGTTGTGGACTTAAAATTCATTTCAAGATTATATGAATGCTGGAAACTTTTTTTCATATGTATGTTCTCATATTCTGTCTCTACTATGGTCTGCTTGCTCATAGGATAGTAGTTCAATCAAGTTAACTTCTAGTGATTGGTGAAATATACACTTTATTTAAAAATGCAGACCTTAAGTCAGCAGCTCTTAGTACCTTCAGAACTGCTAATGAAAATTTTACAGCTAAGTCCCCAGAAGGAATGATGCAACACCAGCATTAAGTCACATCTGGAGCATAAATGCACTCTACAAAATAGTCTGCTGTAATTGTTTTCTGATTACTAAGTTAAGTTGTACATCTAGATAGAATGTTCTCTATTTGTTATCTCGTATAACTGAATCACCTGGTAGTCTTTTCAAAACGTATCACAATTCATATGCTGTGGGGAAGAAAAAGATACAATATATTGTCATGAGATTATTGTTCTCTTATGAACAACAGACATTCATTCTATACTGAGACTAAAATATCTTAACTCTTCTAGGTGATGGAGCTTGCTGGCATTGAAGCACAGCAGGTGGTACTGCTGCTTGAAGACTATCAGTTTATTCATCCCACTTTCCTTGAGATGATCAACAGTTTACTGTCTTCAGGTGAGATGAATCCAAAAAGATTATGGTACTACTCTTATGACACAGAAGTGGTTCAGTGAGGAAGAATTAGATGTTTACTACCTTTATTTCCATACCAGAACTGCCAATTACCTTTCTGTGTTTTTTTTTGTTTGTTTGTTAGAGTACCTGTACACAAAGCAATCTGTTTTGATTTGTTTCGTATATAGTCTTGGATCATTATCTTTGCTTATGTTAGAATGAGTTGTTAAGGTCTATTTCTGTAATGTAAACAAAGTAGAATGTTTATTTTAAATAGAAGTACTAACATGATTTGTCAGTTTCAGGATACGAAAAGAAGGATGAAATTCATGTAATGAAACTCCTGAAGGTTTGGAGGGAAGTACTGCTGTACTCAAACTGTATATACAGGCTGCACAAATTAATATGAATAATTGTGGTGTATTTAATCTGAAATTTTAAATTTTCATTTTTTTTTCAATAGGAGAGGTTCCTGGACTGTATAAAACAGAAGAATTAGAACCACTTCTGTCTCCTCTAAAGGATCAAGCTTCACAAGATGGATTTACAGGACCAATTTTCAACTATTTCACATACAGTAAGTGAAGAAAATTGTAAGTTATAATTTATTTCAAGGATACAAAAAAAAGGTTACAAAAAATATGGGTAAATAATTAGTAAGTCCCATTCTGTGTGTAATTTGAACATGAAAGTAGTTTTTTTTAGATAACAGGCAAGAGTAGCAATTAGAATATGATATTTGGAGGCACAGAACTCTTGGCTTAAAATTAACTTCTCTATCTGAAATACTGTATCCATTAATGTTCTAAAAAGGTATTGTAAATTCTGTTAAGAGTAATTACAAGGAAGAAAACATGTCTTAATTGTTTTCTGGTTTGTTTAGCTTATATACATTTTAACAGATTTTTCTTTTATTATATCTTAGCTACAACTCAGTTTAGATTCTGAGTACTAAAAGCAAGTTTACAGATTTCTTAAAAAAAAAAATTACATTTCTTCTTGTCCAACAAGAAGAAAAAAAAGTATTTTATAAATAATTAGTGCAAGTGAAAAAACACAGAAATTTGCAGTCACACTCAAAGGCCCTGGAACTACTTCTAATTGCTTCTATATTGATTGAAATATACACCAGCAATACCCATTTAAATACTGTCAGCTTTTCTCAATTAAAAAATGCATTGTAATATACATAATGAGAGTCCTTGATATTGTTTAAACTTACAGAGTTGAATTTATAAGCATTTGTACCCTACTGTATCATAGTATAATAGTATCTTTTCTCAAAAATTATTTTCTGATAAGTATTTGAAGGGACAGTAAGTTATGTTGTATTTGTAGTAAATCTATTATTGTATAGTTTGATTGTTATCTACAGTGTATATTGCAATTCCTTAGGGATCCAACAGAATCTGCATGTTGTCTTGATCATGGATTCCACCAATATAAATTTCACAATAAACTGTGAAAGTAATCCAGCACTGTACAAGAAATGTCAGGTCTTGTGGATGGAAACCTGGTCTGAAAACAGTATGAAAAAGGTAAATTGCTTTAATTAAAAGGTATGATGTGTTTAAATGATTGTCTACATAAATAACTGAATTTTGATTAATAAGACTTGAGTAATGAAGGAATAATTGTAATTATGCTTGCCTAACCCATTTCTGCTGTGTCCTAAAGACAGAAAATTCTACTGAACAGTTAATTAATATTTTTATTTGTCCAGTAATTCTGTTTTGCTGTTTTTGTGGGCTGAGTTGAACAAAATACTGCCTACTCTGACTGTGATCTAATACAATATTTGTGATCAAAATGCTGTTAGACTAAAAGAAAAGTGATAAAGTAAACTATGGTGGTTGATGGTATCTACTGTTATTAGTATCTTCAGCAGCTAGTTTAGAAGTAATTTTGTTAAAATTAGCTGCTACTGATACGCGTTTGCACTGTAAACCTTACGTTATTCTTGAATCTTTGTGATGCATTCTGCTTGATGGAACAGGCAATGTTTTCTTTTTAGGATCAAAATCTGCACAGTTTAGGATATTTTCAATCTAAGTATGAGAAAGATATATATTCTTTTCATATGTTAGGTGATTTTCAAATCCAGTTCCCTAATAGGGACAAGGCTGCTGGAGCTGCACATCTCCAACTTGAACCAGTGGTGGGGCTGAGCATGTATTCCCAGTAGGTGCACGAACGTCCACATACAGTGCACATGTACACGGCTGGCCACACAGAACACTACCAGCAGAAGCACATACAGCAAACAACACCAATGGTCTATCCTCTTTCCCTTTGTCAGCGATCATAATGAAGTGTGTAATAATGCAACATATGTACATATGCCTGATGTGGATCCCCTACTAGCTAGGCTTAAAAACACAGTTTTTCTACTAGTTGGCTCGGGGTCCCTCATATTCCCAGTTACTGGCATGCAGATATACAAGCTCCTGAGACCACTGCCCCACCTCAGCAGTGGCCTCACTAGCTCATGTACACGCACGCACAACACACACACACGCACACACACACACATTTATGTACACTCTCACACATACTCTGTATGGATCCTGCTGGTAACTGGGCTTAGACTCCCAGGCCATCTAGTAGCTGACCTTGGATCTATAATCTTCCATTTTGTCCTTGGGATGACACAATGACAAAGGTACACATGTGCATGCACACACTCAGCCAGGTGTATGTTGACCCCAGGACCCTTACACTCTATCAGGTGCTTGACCTTGGACCCTCTTACTCCTCTGGCAGCCTGTTCTTCCAGGTGCCTCACGTAGTAAGTCGTGTGCTAACCTGGAATGCTATTCCACTGAATCTCATAATGTTTTCCATACCTCTGATGCAGAAACCTCTTCAATCTAGTCTGCAAGGTAATCTGGTTACTTCCATTGTCTCATCATGATGAATTTCACAATCTGGATCATGAGGTTTGTCACCAGAGACACCCATGGCAGGAGCTGATGCACAGTATGCATTTCTAACTGGGTTATGAAATCTCCCCTATCTACCATTGCACCTCAGGTTCAACAGCAGGTTTTACTGGAAGTTGTTTTTGGCAAAAATGTTTGGACCAGCTCTGTCCACTACTAAAAACAACTCATAGATATTCCTTTTACTTCCAGAGGATTTTTTTTTAAGTGGTATCTGAGCAGTGATTAGACATTTGTCATTTAGTTATATGCCAGAATTTTGAAAATGCTTTCATTTGTTTTTATCTTTGTACATTTTGTCGTCGAGAACATATGAAGGTAAACACATACTCCATCTTAGAATGTGACAAAAGCTTTAGATATTTGGACTTAGACATTGTTTAATTTTTATGTGCAGCCACTCAGTTGTATTTAAACTGCATTCTGATTCCTGTTGAGTTCTGTATCTTTTTACATCTTTGACATTTGTATTATCGTAGGAGTGTTTTAGGACTTTGTTTTATGTTCATAAAGCCAACAAAAGTTCCTCTGCCTGAGAGAAGAAGAAGTTGTCAGTTCCAGAGAACGGCAGAATCGATCTATTCAATGCTATATTTTACAAATCCTTTATTCTCAATTTTAGTCTTTTCAGATTAGCTACTAAATTGTTTTTTTAATCCTAACTCAAATTTCAGTTTTAACCATTTTGATTTGTTTTAGATACCTGAAATGCTTTTGTATGATGAAGAAGAGAAGACTGAAAAAACACACAAAGAATTTAAGAAAAAGCATTCCGGTAATATTTTGGTGGAGCAGCTACTTGTTACAACTTTTCATTAAACACTTAGTCCTGTATTGGGCATAGGTGATGGCATGGGTAATTTGAGTAGGTTTTTGCTAGCATATTCATGAACTTAAGTATTGTCCACATGGGAGGTATTTTTCACTTGGGAGCAGTAGTCTGGAAAATGTATCCTGGGTCACCAAACCCATTCTCCTGCTGATGATATTGATGATATATTCCAACACAGAATGCCCTTTGATAGTCTCACGTCTTCCCTTCAGTGAGAGCTCTCGCATCAGGAATGCGTCATTTTCATCAACTGAACTTCAGGTTGTTAGATCCCATTTAGACACTGTCTTAAAAAATGAGATTAAGGGCCAAGTTACAATCAACAGACATATAAGAGGCTTATCAGTGTCCTTCCCATGAGAGAGTCCCAGCTTCCTGATAGAATGCAAAGTTTGCCTTATAACTGGGACAGACCCTTCCTTCAGTTATTGCCTGCATTTTATCTGAACATTCAGATGAAGAGAGCTATCTGATTACTTACATCCTTTGCTACAGGAATAGAAGGCAGTTTCATTCCTTACACTTACATTTGTTTATATGTAGTTTTGAGGGTAGGATTTGCTTTCATACTCAAATCAGATTTCTTCCCAAAGTGTTCCTCAGTTTCACTGAAATCAATCTGTGCTTTTTTTCTTAAGGTTTGTAAGTCTAACACTGCTATCAAGAATGATTTCCTACTTTTATCTGCAAAAAGAGTCTGTACTTGAGTACCTTCATCTTTCATGCTAGCAATTGAGATATAATTATGCAAAGTATCTTTCATGCAGAGACTTTCAGATGGTATTCCATATCATGTGACTACAATACGTGATTTTAGCTTCTGTTGTAAGATTATACTTCGTCAACATTTGAGACCTGAGATTTTATTGAGAAAATTCTGTATGCCTGACTCATGTAGAATGTATTTTTAGAATTTCATCATGTTAAGTCAGATTCCACAATACAAGGAGAGAATCCAAAAATGCTGCTGTGCTTGTGAGAATAGTTCCAAAATTGTTTTTTGTGTGAAAGTCCCTAAGAATCATCACCAGATGGATCAGATCCATAGCATTACTTTTTGGGCTTGCTTTTCTGCATCAGTGCATAGATGGATTAACAGGAAAGGTGCAAAAAATAAGTTACTTCATAGTTCTTTGACAAATGCAATTTACTCATATACTTATTATTTTTTGTTTCGGTTTACCCTTTTCAGTCCTTTCCCTGCCAGTAACAGTTACAGGCAATTAGAATTCTTTGGTTTACTAGGGTTGAATTGAAGTAATCCACCTTACATATCTAATATTGTGCTAAGCAGGAGGAAGGATAGAATATGAATGTACCTATGTTTGATAATTAACAGAAAGGAGTTTGGTTTTTAATGCTAAAGTAGTTGTGACTACCAAGTAACTTCAGTTTATTGTAAGTAAAAGCTCATTTTTGAAATATGAGTTTATAATAAAACTTCAATTGTAACCGTCTTAAAAATAAGGAGCAGAGCATAATCTAGGGGACCCATTCAAAAGCACAACTTGGTAATAGTACTTCTGGCAATTTTTTCTGAAATATTGGTCTAATTATCACCGCGAAGTGTCAGAGCCAACAGGAATATAAAATGATAAGTTGTTTGCTTGGGGTTTCTTTTTTCTAAATGATTTTCCAAAATGATGTTGTTATCTGTGTAACAAATTTTATTGTATAGGCGATTCAGATTTTTGGAAGTCATTTCTGGTAATCCACGAATCATGTCAAATATATGGAGCAACACCTAGCAGATATATGACATTCCTTAATGTATACAGTTCAATTAACAACAGTAAAAGAACAGAGCTGATAAAAAGGCAGAACCACTTGCAGGTACGTATTTAAAATATTTTTAACACACAGCTTTTCAAAATGCTCTTACATTTATAAATGCCTTGTATGCTATTTCAAGTTCAAAGAGGGTAGATCTAGGTTAGATATAAGGAAAAAATCTTTTACAGTGAGGATGGTGAGGCACTGGCACAGGTTGCGCAGAGATGTGGCGGATGCCTCATCCCTGGAGATGTTAAAGGGGAGGCTGGATCAGGTTCTGGGCAACCTTATGTGGGTGGTCCCTGTTCATTGCAGGGGAGCTGGACTTATATGGCCTTTAAAGGTCCCTTCCATCTCTAAAGATTCTGTTATTCTATTAGGAACTATAGCTGCTAACATGTTTGTATAGGATATCCTGTCTGCATTTACTAATGCTCTGATTTCAGATCAGAAATAGTTTGAATCTTAATGTACATCTCTGTTTAAAAACCTTAGGGCTAAGGGTGGTACCTTCTTTTTCATTAATATTTCAGCTCAATTAGAATGGGCATGTCTTCTTTTAAAAGTAAAAGGTATTTGCAAAGGCTTTAGTTTTTTGGGTTTTTTTTGACATTATTCATGTAATGGAGTTGTGTTGCAAATGAAGCGTCATCTTTTGATTAGTTTAAGTTCTGCTTCTGATTGTATATTAATATATAAATCTTTGTATCTATACAGCAACTTTCTATTTTGTGTGATTCTTGCATCCTTTTATAGTTTAACAAGCTGTAAACTCCTTAGCTGCATGGTTACTTTTGTTGCCTTGGTCAAAATTCCCTTTTTTGTGGTTTTGCTTCCCTTAATGTCTCAGACTTTTTCACACATTGAACCTGTATGCAACTATAGACCTAGTGCAATTAGTCTCAGAGATGTGGCTTTATTCCTGTTCTGTGTGTGTACCACACTTATTTTTGAAACATGTTGGCTTTCCTTAAGTGCCTCCTTCCCCTCACAATGTATTTTTCTTAAAGAGTCCCTGTACGTCAAAGCTTTTCCCTTTTGTCTTTTCACTTTCACCTCTTTTTCTCAGTCACTCCTGCTATTGTTCTGAAAGCATGCTTGTAATGCTATGTTTTTTCTTAAAGCATCTCTGTAACAAATTACCTCATTGCCTTAAATTCTGTATTCCTTCTATTCATCCTGTTAATAGTTTTCCATCTCTGTATTAAGTGATTTACAAAGGATTTAAGTTTGCAATGACAGAAACTGCTTATTTACTTAGGTAGTAGCTCTGATTTGTTTATGACAAACGCTCATTTACTTCTTGAATTCTCTGGGTAAAGTAAAGTAAACATTTACAAGAAAATTAGGCATATGTATCCCAGATAAAACATTAATTTTGTCTTTAATACATTTTTCAGAAGTGTTGAAATAATTCTGTCTTCTTGATAAAATGAATAATTTAGAAATTGTGAATAAAGAAATAGGAAAGATAATTGAGATTTTGTTTTATGTACATCCAGGTTATTTAGAGAATGCACAAATATGTAGAAATAGGATAATCTAATTTGATTCCATTTATTTAATTTTTGTTGATTTGCTATTAAAGGAAATAGAATTACGTGGAATTAGTATCAGTTAACTGAAATGTTATTGAATTAAATAGAAAAAGGATTATGAGGATTTCATATTCAGCTTTTTGATGTAGTGAAACACCTTATACCAAAACATAAAGAGGTTTCAGCTCTTGTTTTTGAGTTGAAATTTCCAGGGGAGTGCTAAGAAATATGCATTTTATTTTATAAATTAAAATGAATAATATTAGTCTGCATCACTGTTAGTCTGTGTGTACTGTTTGTATCCAGTCTTCATTTAAATCTATATAAAATTCCATGCTAAGCAGCTGCTTCTTACAAACTTTTTTAGGCAGGTGTTTCAAAGCTGAATGAAGCTAAAGCCCTTGTGGATGAACTGAACAAAAAAGCTGGAGAACAAAGCATTTTACTCAAAACTAAGCAGGATGAAGCTGATGCTGCCCTTCAGGAAATTACAATATCTATGCAGGTACTGTATGTGATCATATAAAAAATGGAGAATAAACAACAACAACAATAAACTTCATGGCTGCCTGTACTTTGCGTTGTTTTCAAGGAGTGCTAAACCTGATGATTTTAGAAGAATTTGCCTAAGGAAACATGTGAGTCTTGGGGCTTGAGTAAATTTGTTGCAGAACAGAGGATTTGGTAACTTAAACCATGTCTGAACTGATTAGGAAGAGATCAGAACCACTTTGGTACCAGAATAGCATTTACTACTTCAGATGAGTCTGTAAATTTTCCTAGGAGTTCATAATCTAAATTGATCTGGTTTTACATTACTTTTAACAATATGAAGAAAATACTAACAAGTAGCAGTATTTTAGGTTACAGATCCTATTAATTGGATTTGTGGACTCTTAAAAAATATGTTTTATGATGTTTAATCCTCTGAAGCTGACTTCAAATAAAACTGATTGTTCAGTGTTTATCACTCGCTGAAATATCCATCTTTCAGCTCAGAGGTAGACCTGTTTTTTGAAGAGGTAATTTTCTTTAGTAGTATTTTCTCAGTTAAATAAAATAACTGTTCAGAACATAGATCTCTGCAGAAATCATTAATATGGGATAAATTATAATGAATCTGCTTTCATTGCACTGTTTGCTTTAGCACTGTGTTAGTCTGATCAGTCTGAAAAGAACTTAAATAAATAATCTCAAAAGAGAGATTTTCTCTATGCATTAAAGTAGGTACATGTTCTTTCAAAGCATTTGGTTCACCGTGCAGTGACTGTGCATTGGTGCATTACTTTCCATTTTTATAAGCCCACTTGATCTTAGCAATTTTTTTTTGTATTTTTAGTGTCTATCTCCTTACTGTATATTGTATTTGAATAGTTATTGACTTGATATGTTCATTGCTGGCTTCAAAGAATTTTTGTGTCATTTCCCTTGATTCATCTTTTAAATCTGTGCCTGCTATTGTCCAGTAGTTAACTGCTACCAAAGCAACATGTATTACATTGTAGAATGAGGGCAAAGAGTAGGTCAAAAAAAAAAAAAAAGGAAACGTGTTGAGTCTATGAATATCAGAAAGATTATGATAGAATTCTGATTCAGATTAGCATAAAGTGCAGGTGACCTCTAACATTTTAATGTCACTTCAAATGTTCCAGTTTATGTAAGAGAGAGGATTGTAATGCATGAACCCCCTTTATCTTCTTTCTGAGCAAGGCTTTTGACCTACAGCTGAACTTTAAGGTTTTCTTATTCAGAGCCATCAGACAGTACTCATACATTTCCATGAAATATCTGAGCTAGTTTTATGTAGTTAATATTTTATAGATTTGAGTGACATACTTTTATGGACTTCAGTGACACCCTGAACTACAGCTTAGGTTAATTACTCAGAAAGATTAAGATTTCCTCTGCTTTTACACTTCTATTTTTCTGCAGTTTCATATCAGCTCAACAATTGCTGGTTATAATAATACTGTGTTGTATACTGGGAAATATATAAAAATATAAACTCTGTGCTTTGTTATCTTGGATCTTTTAGATGAATTGAGCCTAGAATATTATACACTTATTTTCTGCATTTATCCTCCATTATTTGTTTTGTGACTGTTTTTCAGAGTTCCTGCTTTTTCCATTAACTTCACATAGTATAGAGTCTTATTGTAATTTTATATGTCACCTATTTATTGTTGTACTGAAGTGCTCAGGAGATGATCCCTCTCTAGTAGGCAGAATAAAAACTCTGGAAAAAAAATGTGAAGCCATACAGCTTGTGTTCAATGTGTAGGTTGTTAAGAGAGGTGGGTGCAGCTTTACAGGTAAATCTTGTAAAAGTATTTTTAGGATAATAGGTTGTAATTTAAACACAACTGTATCTTTTAGAATCATTGAAAACGTGAGTTTCAGTGCTGACATGAAAGAAATAGAAATGTGAACAGCTCGCATTTCGCAAAGGTAGGGAGATACTGCTTTCAAGTGTATGAAGTATGTTAGAGACTGTCAGCCTTGTCCTTTGCAAGGAGGTCTGACATCTTCATGCAGAAGGGAGTATCAGTCATAGGTAAGGAGAGAAGAGTTTATAATGAGCATAGAAAACAGAGATACTGAGCTTGTCTGTGATACACCAAATAAAGGGAAAGAGACAGAATAATATAAAAAGATGCTTAGTCATATAATTTAATTACATGAATATAAACTTAAGACTAATGCTTATGTATTTTTTTTAAAGCGACCTCTAGTACAAAAAATTTTTTTTTGTGCTTGTTGTCAACAACAAATTACATTATAATGAAGACTGTAAGAGATAAATGACCTGAAAATAATATTGATGTAAATTTAGAAATGAAAGGTATTCTTTTTTACAGAGTGCTAGTGAGCAAAAAGCAGAGATGGAAAAAATAAAACAAAGAATAGCAGAAGAAGCTGCAGAGATAGAAGAAAGAAAAAGAAAAATTGAGGATGAACTGAAGGAGGTTCAGGTAAAAACTACTAAGGAAAAATTGTGTTTTGTGGTGTGATTTGGCTTACTGAAGGTTCTGACCTGCAAATTGCTTTTGTAGAATTTACCTATTATTTCTTAATTTTTCTTTAAATTGTTTAAATATTAAAATCTTATTGTGTTAGAAAGCAGTTAATTCTGTTTCCCAGATTTAGGTGACATTTGGGCATTGAGTCTGTATTCTGTTTGGTTTTCATTTGCAGAAAGGCTTTTCAGATAACATTCACCCTCTAGTTGCTATTTCTGTGCTGTCATGGTTTACAGCTGAGTTCCACAGACATTGTGGAATATTTTTGAGTTGCTAATAACTTCTGTAGACCAACTACAGTATTCCTTGATGAAACTGGAGCAGAGTTTGTACTATAAGCTGGAGGGAAATAGTTTAATAAAATGATTTCCAGTTATTGCTTAATTCTGAAAGCTGTATATCCTGATGGCGCTATAGCATACTGCTTTGTTTGAGATACTTCACAGCCTTTAAGCATCATTTCTGGGGGTAGGAGATATGCCTTGAGTCATTTCTTTTATAGTCTGTATTTTTCTTGCCTTGGAAGTCATGTAGAACTACAAGCTTAAGTTAACACCTTTTCTGTGGTCATTGATAAATGTACAAGATGTGCAAAGTGTGCGCAACCTTTAATAATTCTTTAACTTCATTTTCCTCTTTTTGTTTTTTTTTTTTTCTGCTTTGTCAGTATGGATGATGTCTTTCTGGACTTGTTTAGCAACTGAAGAAAGAAAACTTTTATGACCTCTGTTTCTTCATAACTTTATTACATAGATATCCTTAAGCCCAGATGTAAATAGCAATTAACATCATTATTAAAACATGCCCATATCACAGCGAACTTATAAGAAGTGAAAGAGCAAATATGATTGATACTATTATCTGCATGAAGTTTACAAATCGTAATACTGACTGGAAAGTTAGAGAATGTCAAGATAGTAATGTATATCTCTGTTTTCTATGGAAAACCATACATCACTTAAAGTATGATCACTTAAAGTAGTTGTTTTTTTAGTAACTTGTGCATATGAATACACGTCAGTAGTGGCTGTTTAGACAATGAAGTGTTTAATGCTGAAAGGAGGAAGAATTTGCCACAATGGCGAATTTTCAGTTTCTAATATTCTCATGTCTATTTTGATGTTTTTATGTTCTAAGCCCCTGGTTAATGAAGCTAAATTAGCAGTTGGAAATATAAAACCAGAATCACTGTCAGAAATTCGGTCCCTTCGGATGCCCCCTGACATAATCAGAGACATCTTAGAAGGAGTTTTGCGGCTTATGGGGATTTTTGATACATCATGGGTGAGCATGAAGAGGTGAGGATTTTATTTCAGATCTGACCTTAAGACAATAATTTACAATATGAAGTGCTTTCTGCTGTCTTCAGGAATGATTTGTGTGTAGAATTCTTTAGTTTCATATGGAAATGACTTCTAACATTTGTATTCTCTTTCTGTATTTTTTTTACAGTTTCTTGGCCAAAAGAGGAGTGAAGGAGGACATTGCAACCTTTGATGCCCGTAACATTCCAAGAGAAATACGAGATAGTGTTGAAGAACTTCTTTCAAAAAACAGAACATCTTTTGATCCTAAAGTAATTTGTGATGCTGTTACATAAAATAAATAAAAAATAACAAAATAAAACCAAAACAAAAAAACACCACATGATTATAAGAGTCAACATTACATGTAATTAAAAAAAGGAAACTAATGATTATTAAATACGTTAGTGATCTCTAAGACCTAATTTGGCAGTAGCTAGTAGAATTCTTAGATACTAGTTTGTTAGCTTTAAAGGGAAATTTGTGATTGTCTGGAAAGGAACAGAATGATGATGCTTAAATTCATTTAGAACTTCATAACGCCTATGGAGCTTCATAGTTGTAAATCCTTTATTTTCTTTGGTAACCTACAATATAAACTCTTAGTAACAATATCAAAATAACATTTCATTAGAGAAGTTGGCTAATTGGTAAATTTGATAACTGGCAAATCTGTTGCAGTTAACTTATCCTGTATTTCTCTCATTTGCATTATGTTTCGAGGATTTTCTTGTAACTGTTACTGATTTTTATTTTATTATTATTATCTTTTTTTTTTTTTAGAATGCTAAACGAGCCAGTGCTGCAGCTGCTCCATTGGCTGCTTGGGTAAATGCTAATGTCCAGTATTCCCATGTTCTAGAAAGAATTCAACCTTTGGAAAAAGAAAAGGCTGTCTTGGAAGCGTAAGTTAGACCCTGTTATAAAATAATCAGGCTTAATTCCAACGATGTCAGAAGAGAATAAGAGAACTTGAAGATTGTTAAGAACAAAAGAAACTATAGCTCATTATAAAGTATTCTTATTAAGTATTTCTGTCTCATGCTGAGGCAGAATCATGTCTTTAAGTAAAATTGTGTCTGTATATAAAAAAAAAAAAGTAGTTTTGTTTTTCCTGGAAGCTATGCTATCTTTTTGCCAGTCACCAGTCTCTGTTGAAATGTGTCTAGGAGCAGTGAACATCACAGATATGCATAAAATGTATTCTGTTGGTGATTAACTCATGTAATTATATAGAAAGTGTGATTCCTCTTTTTTTTTTAGTCACATACCAAGCCTTATCAGTTTCTCCTTATAATCGCAATGATATGAAATAGTCTTACGACCACCCATAATCCGAGGAATCTATACTGGTTGTTTTGCTAGATCTTAAAATGTATTGGAAGAATTTTATTTGATCTCGAAGAATACACTTCAATGTGATTTGTGCTGCATTTTTAAAGATATGTGGTGAGAAGCATTAAAACATTTTAAATGTGAAAGTGAATTTTTGCTGATACAGATCACAAGAAGGAATTGTCTCTGGACTGTCTCCATATGAATTATTTTTATGTTACAGTGACTATTTTGTTTCCTTTGGATCCATTGTCTTAAAACAAGTGTTACATTTTTTAGTAATCTCAAGAAAACTGAAGGCAGAAAACGGAAGTTAGAAGATCTTCTGAACTCTGTGGGTCAAAAAGTATCAGAACTGAAGGATAAGTATGTTGGTTTTGTTTATTTCAAGATATAAATAACATTGATGAAGAGTATTAATAATGAAATTAACGTGACTCCCTGTGCTATGAGACTTGTCCCTCATTTGAAGCCATAATTACACTATTTATACAATCAGTAGTAGTTAATAGATACTATTAGCATGCTTTTCATCTCACCGATCAGATGAAATGCTCCTTCAAGTACCTTCTCACTAATGAATGACCGAGTTGGAAACCTTCATTATAGAAGACAGCAGATGTTAAAAATAGTGTGTATCTCACCGTATAAGTCTAAGAAAACTTCAATGTCTTGTAAAGGCTAGATGTGTTAGTCTAGAAAAGAAGGGGCGTAGGGAGGCCTTGAAGAATCTTTCCAGTACTTAAAGGCCTATGAGAAAGCTGGGGAGAGACTGTGTGGCAGGGAGTGCAGTGATAGGGCAAGGGATAAAGACTTCAAATTTTATGGGTGTTAAACATTAAAAAATAATTTCTAAACTTTGTTGTGTGGAGCATATTCCTATTTTGCAGTAGTTCACAAAATAGAATACTGTGTATTGAACTGTAAATTTAAAAGTTAACCTATAACTTAGCAATATTCTTCTTTAAAGGTTTTATAGATAAAATTTACCAAAAAGAATTGCGAATTCATAGCATGGTGTTGAAGTTGCTGCTGGCTTGACTAGCTGCAGAGCAAAACTTAGCATCAACCACTAAAATGAAGTCATGCTGCATAAGTATGGAGAGGAATGATTTTTAGACATATAATATATGTATATTACAAATGTGTTTTTCAGTCTCATTTGTTTCTTAATTTTGTTAATGGCCCATCTGTCATGAGAAGCAGAAAGTATAAAAGAGAATTGCTGTTGTGTTCTTCATGAATAATAAATATGACAATTTCAGTCAATTAAGCTACCTTTGAAGTAACTGTTCATAATTTTAATAGTTCATGATAGCAGTTATAAACAGCAATTGTTTTACAGGTTTCAGAGTAGAACGACAGAAGCAGCCAAACTTGAAGCAGAACTAAGTAAAGCTCAGAAAACTTTGAAAGCTGCAGAGATACTGATTAGTCAACTTGACAGAGAACACAAAAGATGGAGCACCCAGGTTAGTGAAAATTTTCATAAAAGACTTTTGATTGCTGATATTTTGAAAAGTCTTTGCACTGTTTTGAGGGTATGAGATGAGAAGCTAGTCTGTTAAATATACATTTGTAGATATATTAGCATATCTAACAAACTAGCCAGGTTTATACATTAGCCAGGAACTCATAGTCTTTTGAGGGTACTTTTTAATTTAGGAGTTAAAAAGGTGTGTTCATTTCCCTTTAAAGTAAAGAGGAAGTAGTAAAATGTTGCTTTTGTGAGTATGTCACCTTTTTTTTTTTTTTAGTATCAGTTTGATTAAGTAAAAATGTGGCATTACTTCCAAAGTGCAGGTAGATTGTTCAAATATATGTAATTAATGTATTTTATTTTGTGTGTCTTCAGTGAATCACATTTCTGATTATAATAAATACCTACAGTGTTTGGTATCAGAATCTATATTGTGACATTGTCTAACTGATACTATAAGGGCACATATTTTTTATTTATCTTAAATTAATATGATTTATCCAGTAACTTGTAATTGACATACTGAAGGGTTCATAAGATTCAGTTTTTTTAGGATCCAAATTCTCAGAAATATCTGTCCATGCTATAGCTCAGAGCTTAAAAAAAAAAAAAAAAAAAAAACCTTTTTAAACATTTTCAAGTATGTTTTGCTGTGAGCAACATATAGTTATGTGAAATGCAAGGAGAGGAGAGTGACTGTCTCACTTGTATTCTTACTGGCAGCCAAATTTAATTCAGACTATTAGATAACTTATGAGAAATATTAACATAGTTTTTTTTTTTAATGTAATACATCTATCCATTCTGTACTCTTTCTTTTTTAAAGGTGTCAGAGATAAGAGATGAACTGGCCACACTGCCTAAAAGAGCTCAGTTAGCAGCTGCATTTATTACTTATCTTTCTGCTGCTCCGGAGGATCAGAGGAAAACGAGACTGGATGAATGGACCAAATCAGCAGGCCTTGAAAGTAATTTGTGTGTGTTTGTGTGTGTGTAAGTAGGCTTGATCAAGGAAGTCTTGGTGTTCCCAAATGAAAAGTGACTGCATTCATTCTTATTCAGTATGTAGCTGTATATAGAGATAGACTATTTATTGGGATTATTCTGTTAATTCTTACGATTATAAATACTTTTTTTTTTTTTTTTTTTAATATTTAACTGCATAGTCCTTGCTTAGAAAATAAAATTTATGTGGATGAATGTATTCGCATTAACTGCTGGAAACTTGCCTACGGGTTCTGAACGCTTCTGTTTTTTTCTTCATAGTATTCTTTCACAGAATCACAGAATGGCCAGGGTTGGAAGGGACCTCAAGGATCATGAATCTCCACCCCCCCGCCACATGCAG
>JAOWBP010050445.1:0-19528 GCA_028571105.1 Tragopan temminckii
ACTATGGAAAACAACCTAGGACAGCTCATTTTCCTCTGTATTTCAAGCCAATGAGAAGAATTAACAGCAAGTAACAGCTAATTTTGCTGATGTTGGGAACAAGGCATTGCTTTCTGTTTACAATGTTTATGATCTCAAAGTATCTTTTCACTTTTAAAATATACTAATCTTGGTCTCTCTTGTCCTTTGTCCTTCTGAAGAGAACCCTGGACATAGGGGCTCTGCTGCTTTTTGTTGTGTCAGCCATCCTGGTTGCACTGAGAGAATCCTTTGCTGTTCCGTTTTGTCCTTTCTGTCTCCTTATTTTTGGGTTTCTCTCTTTGTATTAATAGCTTACATCAGTAACGCTAATATCTGTTGTTCAGACTACTTGTTACCAAGAACAGCAGAGGTGAACCTGCCATGATTATTGTTGATTTGGTGCTTTCTGAAAGGCTTCAAGAGCCCCATGGAAGCCAGTCAGAAACTCCTAGTGTCCTCTGTGGCTGCTTGGGGAAACATGGAGCAGTGGCAAAAAAGGCAAAGTGCTGCATTTTCTCAGCTAAGAAACTCTCTTTCCAAGTGAAATGGTGAGAAAGGGAAACTTTGGAAAGTCTTCATGAATTGTTACCTTATTGTTTCTATCCATCAGGCAAGGTCTTATTTTTTTTTAAGTAAATTTGAACTCAGTTCGGATGTAGAAGCTAAGTGTTACAGCCAATGAAATTTGTAACCAAGCTGCATACATATCAAGGCTCAGCTGGTGATTCCGAGGGATTTAATCGGATGCTCTAAAGGAGCGTGTACTACAACAGGCACAATTTCCCCAAATTCTGAAAATTGATGCTTTGTACAGGCAAAGATTTGCAAAATTTGAAGTCTCCTTTTCCTCACCAACAGCCCATAGTTTGGGATATAATCTCACCTGACGCCTTACCAGATTGCCTCCGGGTGACTTCTTCCAGAAGCCACTATCTGAGATGTATAGTAGCTAAGCAGAACGATGAAGGCCCCAAGTTTGATTGCCCTAGTCTTTAGTTTTGCTTTGAGCTAAGAAAAAATGATCAAAAGTCTAACAAGTTGCATGGAAATGTACTTGTTTTGTGCTTTTTCACAAATGAATAATATGAATTAAGAGTGTATTCAAGTACTTTATTTCAAAAACTGTATCATATGAGGTGATTTCTATACTTACCTGTGGTACCAATATCCATAACCACATATTTATTTACCTTGTTGCACATGAGGGCACACTTGATCTTCTTTCATCATGTTTCGGACATGAGCAGCAAATATCTGTGTGTTCATGTTTTATTTTTATTTTTTTTCAGTCATGGGCAAAATATTTACGTACTGTTTTGATGTTTTTTTGTTGTGTTGTTTTTTTCTTCCCAGTGTCATCAGGTTTTGTTTGTTTATAATCTGAGTGTTTGAAACCAAGGTCAAACTCTTCAAAAATGGTGATCTTGGCAGGTTCTCATCTATTTCACAAACCTACCTATGATGTTTGCTACTATTTTATACTATGAATAGCCTTGCTTGGATGTTAAAACTCACATTTCAATAGTTTGCAGATTGAATTATCTCTAAACCTTCAGGGAGTGAGTTTGGCAGATTAAAGCCAGGGTCCCTCAGAAAGCAAAGTAAACACATTCATAGCAGAGATTCTCTACCATTAGCTACTCTACAGTTTTATAATTTTATGTAATTAACATCTCTTTTTAATATAGACTCTTATACCTTGCTTATCACTAGAGTACTTTCCAATAGCATGTCAAAGAACTTACCTAGCGTGTAGATTTTTTTTTATTTTTTTTAATTTTTTTAATTTTTTTATTTTTTTTGCAGTGGGAAAACTTTTGGTGTTTGCTTTCAATTGCTGAGTTTCAGGGAGTGTTGTGTTTCTTTTTCTGTGTGCTTGTTTTTTTAATTGTGTTTCATTGTCGCTGTTGCCAATGGTTTTCAATAGCAGCTTTAGGAGAAAAGGGTCTGCAATGGAAAATTGTGATGACATGTACATGTTCCTACATTTTCTGCTAGCACCGGGGAAATTAAAGAAATGAGCTTCACAATTGGAAGGGAAAGTGATTATATTATTCCTCTTAGCCTGTAGATCTGGAGATTTATCAATCTAGAAAAAGTGTAGAAAGAATTGTTGTCTCCATTTTGAATAGTACTTACTTTTAAGTCCCTGCCTGCCTTTGAAATTGTGACTGTCAATGACTACTGTCTGTGCCTTCTTTAAAATTCCGTTGCTTGCTTTGTTTCAATTTTGATAGGAAAGAAAGTGAAAGTCTTAGTTTCATTGTATCTGAAAACATAGTGATCGTACTAGCAATGAAAAGGAAACAATCTTATGAATAGCAGATTTTCAGCAGGTGTAGGTTTGAAAGCTGTAATACTAAGAAGTTGATTTTGAGGTGTTGCTGGCAATATATAAAAGAGGGAATTGCTCAGGAATTCAGTGAGTGAACATCCTTTGTTGCTATGAAAGGAATATGTAGCAAGCTTTTTTGGTTTAAGCAAGACCTTGGTAGAAAAGTAAACAATATTTTTCTGTTCTGTTTTTGAGATAAATACCAACGATTCATAACCAAGCTGCTTATTTCTAGTAACTTGAGGTCAAAAGTGATGACACACACAGAAAGTGGATGTCAAAGGTTGCAATCCATTACATCACTCAATTTTAGTGGATTGACTTTCAGTATGAAATGTACAGTATGTTTTTTTTCATAGAAATGTGAATGAGTAATAATAATTGTGAATAAGCAATCATGGACTTCAAGAAAAATAGTTTGTTGTTTTAAGTTACAGAGGTAAGAGATTCAAAGCAGCTGAACAGCAACTAATTCACTGCTTCTCATCACTGAACTACTTTAGACTTCAGTGAGCAGACTCAGCATTCAGATATTACAATGATGGGTGGGAGGGAAAGGCTTAAATAGATTGAGAAGAGGTGAATAGACTACCTGGATATAGCAACCTAGAATATCCAGCTAAGTTACTGTTCTTGTATAGCCATGAGGCAAGTCTTTGGCAGCAGGAATTAATTTTGTTTTGACAGAGACTTGAGCTAGCAGCTTGAATGATGAGCAGCAGGAAGGATTTTTGTTTTGCTTTTTAGTTTCTTTGCAAGAAGCACTAAGTAAGCAATTTTTAAAGACACGAGAAACTCCATACTCATTCTGTAGGCAGTGGTGAGAAATCTATCGCTTGCTAGTCAACAGAAAGAAACATGTTCCATAGCAGAACTGTTGAAAGCAAAAAACAACAACAACAAAAACAACATGTTTTGAGTTGGGAGTGAGGGTTCTCCTATCCTGAACAGAGGAAATGCATACAATGCAAGTGAAGCATGTAAGGCTTGCAACAAGTGCTTGGTGATGTGGACGGGTTAGTTCCTGAAAAGAAAAAATCATCTCGGAAGTCTTCTCTGGTCCATGAGATGAGGCGCTGCATGCATCCTGTAGACATGGGTCTTATCATCTATTTTACGTGTGTTTCTTTAAGTGACATTTAGAGAAGAATGGCAATAATGAGTATTTTTGTATTTGTACCGGGACAAGGGTATATAAGATCTGACAAATTTAGGGTGAAGACTGTACACGATCTCCATATTGAGAAGTGCTGCTTTGAAAAGCCATGTTTCCATTGAGTGTAGAAGGAAATGAAGGAGACTGGTTTCACCAAAGTAATGTCAGCTGTTAGGCACACTTCAATTAAGATCCTCTAGATAAACACATAAACAAGACACCGCTTTCCATTCTTCTGTAACCACTCACTGATGCTAAAATCAAACTGATTAAACTAACTTATGCTCGCTTTGATTATTAGGTAATTTTCTGTAGGCTTTCTGCAGGAACAAGGAAGCCAGGGACCACTGTAAATAGGATGTGATCATAAAATCTTGCTGAAAACACGATAATTTTAAAGCATCAAATATTTTATTGTCATCCAGATAAATCTCCTTTTACTTTTATATATGTGTGTGTGTATATGTATTTATGTTATAGTGAATGAAAGAGGGAGGCTGTTGAGTGCTAGGAACTGGTAAGTAGAATGGACACAATAGCTGAAAGGACACATTCTTGCCCCTGTGACAAGCAGAGATTTCACAAATTGTTATTTTATTCCCTCTGCACAGATGTATATGTACCAACCGGATGGCATGTGAGAGTAGTTTCAGCTTTATATCACTGTATGACCCTCTAATGGAAATGACATTTAGAGGAAAAGTTACTGATATCTGTGCTCAGTAAAAAGTAAATATGCATAGCTAATAGTTCTATTCACCACAGATCATACTTATGCATTTTTAATAAAAACTTGATTTTAATTCATGCATAACTTATGAGAAATGTTTATCAGTTTAGGGCTTTGCTAACTTCACTTAAATGTTTACTTATAACTGATTACCTTGAAAATTTCTTCATCCGAGGCTCAGATTTACTTGTCATGCACAAACTTGCTTTTCTGCTGCCTAAATAACGATGTAACATACATAAGAAATACTGATTATGCTACTGATTACTAAAATCAGTAAAAATACCCTGCATATGACATAAACAAATCTCAGATTTCTCTATGTTGTTTGCAGCAATGACTTCTAACACCACTTTCCACTTTTTTTCCTTTTTTTTTTTTTTTTTTTCCTCAATTGGGATTTTAGGTGGCATTTCTACGGGCAAGTCACCATTTATACAGAACTGGCAATTTACCAGTTACATGAATGAGAATAGGAAAAGTCTATTGTATCCTGCATTCATACCATAACAGATTGAGTCACCCTTCTTTTCTTATAAAGGAAATCTCATTAGTAGAGTTTTATACAGAAGGCAGCATATGAAGTTAATTCAGTTATTTCTGAAAGAGATGTTGAAATGATACTGCCAGTCATATGTCACATCACCTTTCAGAATGCAAAAATGAAGGGCCATTTGCAGATAGCAGGAGAGAGATTTGTGCTTATCTCATTTAAGCATGTAATGTATAGGCTATGGACCAGTTTCTGAAGGTGGCTGCCTCTTTCTGTTGGCTACATACAGATGTTTGAGTTGCTGCCCAGTCAGTAATGTAATGCCTGCATCTCTCCTTCACACACTTTTGTTTACTTCACTGCACAGTTCAGTCTACTGTTCTTTGGTGATGACTTTGTGCTCAGGAAGCAAAGGCAGTTTGCAGAGCTGTTATTTAGAATATTGTCAGAATAAACATGGGTGACGTTTATGTGATTCTGTGATGCATAACTTTTCTTCTACATGAATCAAGTCATGCTAGAAGTCTGTAATGGGGGTCAGAGTGCTACTCCTGTTCACTTTGAGTAATATTTACTGTCTCTCTTGAGTGATCCCATGTAGTGAAGGGAAATGGTTTACAGAACAACACAACATTGGGAGACAGAGGATCTCAAGTCTAAGGTGCTGATTAACATTTATGTAAGAAAACTTCACTGTTTTAAGAACTAATGTAATTCCTTCCAGATGACTCATACCATGGGTCAATTTACTAATTAAAAATTCCTTTAAACTTCTTCATAAGAGACTACAAATTGACCACCGACAAGTATATTCTTTCTCATTTGAAGATAAAAAGCTTTTGTGAGGAAAGGAAGACGGATGCTACTATGTCTCTTTAGAACAATGCATGGATCTTTGAAAAGTCATTCTTCAATGATTAAACAAAATGTAAAGTTTGCAAATTTTTGCTATGGTCCACAATGGCCCAGCGTTTTCCATTATTCTCTGGCCCCAGTCTCTGTGGCAGGCTGTTCTATTACAAAGCAGAAACAAAAGGAGAAAAAGACCGTTTGCATTTCATTGCTGCATTCACAAAGCCACAAATACATTAAACTGAAGATGCTGCTCATTGTGCACTTGAGCCACCAGTGACAAAGGTCCTGTGAGTACCACTGAATACCAGGCAGTCATATGTCATTACATCACTATTCAAATTCGTAGAGCAAATGACAGCTAAATAAATAAATAAATAAATAAATGAAAACAGCAGCAGCTAAAAGAATGCGAAAGAATGAGGCCTGTCTGAAAAAAGAATTTAAAATATAGATTTATTTTTTTTTTTCCATTAGCTATGAAGTTGATATTTCCCTTTTTTATTTTAATTTTTAAAGCCATTCGCATCTCATGCCCTTTAGGCTTACTAGCTTTTTTGACATTAGTAATGGTCACAGGCAGTGACAGCAGCTGGTGACAAGCCAGATGATGGCACTGGTAGTGTTAACATAAGACATGGGCTTCAGTGCATCCTGAAAACAGAGTTCATTGTCATGAATTTTATCAGACTGGCTTTCCGGAGTGTGGAGCTGGCAGTAAATTTGGTACTTGTGGAGGGAAAACTACAACAAACTAGAACTGGACGCAACATTCATCAATATAGCCAGCAATGCCTTTTTCTGATCCTGGCAGCTTCTCAGAATATTTACTGGGACTGCTGTCTAATAATTTTTTTTTTTTTTTTTTTTTTTTAATGAAAGCCATCACCGAGAGGTACGGTCATAATGGCAGAAACGGAAGAAAGTTGCTGGGCTTAACTGCTGGAAGAGATGGTGTCTGTTCTGCATAGTGCTAAACTATGCTTTTTGAGATGCATAATAAAAGTTATTTATGGACACCGATAAAATGGTATCTGTTGTATAATATCACAGATAAGCATAAGGACAATAACAAAAGGCAGCTGGTTTAGTAAGCTCTATTTGCTGCAGAAATGTGCTGCTCTTTGCAAATTGAAATAAAAAAAGTAGGGGGAGAATGTTGTGTTTTTGTGGCTTCTGGCGTTTGCAATCATTCTTGCTTTGCTGTGTACTTACAAAGACAATTATGTGGGTCCCATGTCTGTATTATATTTGTCACGACCAGCGTCTTATTAGACAACAGCCGCTTCTTTCTGCCCAGCACATGTATGTAACTGCCCCCAATGATAATGGAAGTTATGAATGTAACCCTCTGTGCTGCACCGAAGTGGGCTGCTGGAGCACTCGGGGTTTCAGTTAATTAGTGCAGGTGTAAAACAGGAATGAAGCAGTGATGAATCTTGGACTATTCACATGCTTGTTAAGAGTGCAGTACCTGTAATAAGGTTGCTTTGAACTCCCAGCAATCTTTAATTGGCCCTTGTAATGGGAGAGTGAGAAAGGTATCAACATCTGAGCATCTCAGATCACACAGAGTGCCTTCCCAAGGAGGTCAGGTCCTCAGGTCCCTGTCAACCTAGTGCAGCTTTGAGAAATTTTGGTGCATAGGGATATTTCCAAGTTGTAAGCATTTTATAGTAACTCCTCGATATCACTCTTGTTACAGCAGGATTAAAAATGGGTGACCAGCAGACTGCTCCAAAGCCCCTTAGGTAGTGTAATGGTGCTTCAACTGGTGTTGCTTCTGTGAAAACTGGGCCAATCTGAGTGAAAGAGGAATGTAGAAGTGGCACAGTGCCACAAAAATGCAGTTAGGAGCTAATGTAAACTAAATCAGAAAAAAGTATTTCCAATGAACAGCAAGATTTGTTGGCCTAACAGGAACATGTTTTCAAGAACCACCTCCTTCTCTTTTGTCTGTTGAGCTGAATGTGCACATCCTCAAGTACTTCTTTAAGTTCAAGTCTGCAGAGTACAGCTCAGACCTGCTTAGTGAATGTAAACATGTCCAGCTCTGTGTAGGTTTTTCTTCTGTTCCTGCTTTAGATTTGTTTTTCAGAGCTTGAATGAATTCGAAGCCCTGAAGTATTTGGGGTAACTAATTGGGCTTCTTGTTCACTTCTCTTGAAAGGTGAACAAACATTATTCTCAAAACTGCAGCATCTATTCCAAACGGTTTCCTAACTAATTTAAAACAAGACAGTTATACAAAATTACAATGATGAATGGATTGAACAGTTAATATTTGACATTTCATTTTATGATTGTAGCATTTAAAAATAGCTGGCTTTTTACACACTGCTAGTATGTTTTTATATGAATAAGGACATCAGGATTTACATTAAAGAGTTCCCTATTACCTTTTGGTTTGAGGTCTCCAAAGAATGATTGCACTGAAGATTCTAGTTGCTCTGATACTCTATGCAAGCATTGATACATTCAATAATAGTGGTTTGGTGGGTGGAGGAATTCATTTCCCCCCACAACTAGACAGGTAGGATGATGAAAGGAGATTTGGAGAATAGCAGGACAGGTGAGCTTAGGGGAATGTTGTTTTTAATGGTCTGAGGTATTTTAGATCTCTGTAAAAATGAGCACAAACAATCCCAAGTGCCAGAAAAGTACTTGTGAACAGACTGGTCTGAGACACTTCGGAGGTATGTCTGCCACAATTGAAATGTATGGGAGATGCAAACAGTATTTTCATCTTTCCAGACTTCAGGAAAATTTGATTCCAGTCTTGGTACCCCATAGTCATCTTTTGGATAAGATTTTGTCTGATCTCATGAATATCTCCTTCCTCATGTTGGTAGTGCCCAACTGTGTCTTGGGTTTGGGGAAGACTGAGCATGCATAGTATCCAAGCTTTGAATAGTGGCATCATTCTTACCCCAGCATATCGATGGCCACCAAGTTGGCCACATCCCCAGTCTTTCAGTATTAAATGATTTCACAGTGAAATACATCAGTTTCTCACCCACATAATCCAACAGGAATTGGATTATTTTGAAGAAGGAGAAATTTATTGTGAGGATTGTGCTGAGGGAAGGGTTGGGTAATCTTCCAGGAACATTTGCATGTAAAGTGTCAACTTGCATTCACGAAGAACCTTTCCTGATGAATGATGTGGTCCCTGCAAATTCTGCCTTCCTAATTGTGCAGATCTTTCCTAGAGTGGTGTCATTTTGTGCTGTCTCTTACATAGAGTTCAACCCTGACCCAAATGTTTGGTATGTGACAGGTGACTAACTATTCTTTTCTACTTCTAGTGTTATGATTTACATGGTAGCAATACTGGAGCTTGTATAAGGTCAGTATGCTAATGCAGTTACCTGAATCCCTTTAGAAGATCAAATTTGATAAGATAAAATGTGCTTAGTGAATATTTTTTTAAAGGTCAAAAAGTAAAGACTATTTATTTACTTCAATTGAAATTCATCATGTCTTAGGTTATGGTGTGAGACAAAGGAAAAAATCTCAAGAATTATGTTACACTTGACAGTATATTGATTAATAATTGTCTCAACATGGGCTGAAAGTGAGCTGGAAAGCAGTTTTACAAATTTGCATAAATATTTCTGATTGGCACTTCTTTTTGTAATATTGATCTGCCTAGATATTTTGTTCCACGCTTTGCCTCCACATTAATGTATCACAAAAGTTAGAACATCCTCATTTTTTATTAAAAATGGGTAAGAAAATCTTGTATTTCGGTTAATATTCCTGGAGTGTAAGAAAAATTCTTGTTTAGATCTCATTAACGCGCTAATTTCACAAGGAAGAATGCTTTACACAACACTGATTTTAATGGATAACCCATGCCATGAGTAGTGCTACTATAAAGAAGTTGGCCTTGGAAAGGGGAATAATCACTCGAGGAAGATGTGCATCTATAAAATCCTTTTAAGAAGAATGCTCATGTTTGCAAAATATTATATTGTTATTATCTTTTATAACCCCTTTCTTGTTGCAGCTACTTTACAGTCTCCTTGTGATTCCAAAAGTAATACAAGCTCTTTCATTAGCCAGCTAGTATAATCTTAAAGTAGATATTTCTGGTGCATAATATTGGAGATCTGCATCATTTTCTGTACCTCTTTCCTTTTTTGCTGCTATACTTCCCTATCTGTACAAGTACCTGAGAGGAATTCGCACCAGCTACCTTGGTGTCGAGGCTGCCTATCAAGGTGATGTAGGCAGGCATATGCCCTAAGGGGTGAATTTACTACCCTATTATTAGTATTTAGCAAACTTAGGTGCTCTGAATTATTCTTTGAAGAACCAACATCTCTACCAACCTGATAGAGAAGATCAGGTCCTAGATTTGGTGCCTCAAGTACTCAGAAAGCCTACACACTGACTTCCTCTGTGCACACCTGGTGTAGCACTCTGTGCTAAGCGTACCATAGATTATTGACTGAACTCTTTTTTTTTTACACCTCTCATCACACAGCTCTGCCCTGTCTCTTCCACACACATTTACACACATGTGGATGCACACACACACTCTACTATAACCAGAGCTATAGACTGCATTTGGTTATGAGTCTGCACGGTATGTGGACAAAAACAAACAGAAAAAAAGAGGTAGTTTCTTCATGCTTGCTTATGTATTAAAATGAATTTAATTATAAACAGGAAAGTTTAGAATAGAGTTAATAAAATTCATCTTTATAAGGACTATTTACCCTCATAATGGTGACTGAGTCTCTGTTTTTCTAAGAGCTCATAAGGCACTAATGGAGAATGCAAAAGCAGTTTTTTTCATACCCTCTTTTTGTCACTGCTTATATCTTTTCACCACTTTGGGTCCTACTTGTATTACTTCCTTTAAATGCCTTGATACTAACAAAAGATAGCTAGAACCGTTGCTTATTTGATATTTGTTGTATTATCTTGCCTTGATCTGCTGCCATAAGGAATATAATTTATACAGCTATAAACTAAGTGACATAAGCAGCAACAATTTCCTGTTAGATAGCTTCTAATAAACAGTGTGTATTTCTGGACATAATCACTCCTTCTGATTCTTTCGTATGTCATTGAGTCTTAATGAATCTTCTCGGTTGTAGTTAGTGATCTATTTGGAGACAAGGCAATGTCTAGCCAAACAAATCTGCCTACATTTTATTGGTCTATCATTTTTTTTCAGTAACAGGTTAAATACATAGGGGAAATATCATGTCTGTTGCACCAAAACAGGAGAAAAAGATGCAGAGAAACTTCCAAGAAATGCTGCCCGTGCTGTGGAAAAGAATCATTTGTGAAAGAAAATCTGTTTACAGAAATGAATAGGATAATAGTAAAGCTTAATCATTTCAAGAAGTGTATCTAAGAAATATGAACTGAATTTTGACATAGTAACAGAACTATTGTGAGATGTGAGGATGAAGGAATGGGGAGAGGAAAATGAAAGGAGACAGAGTCCCATCAGAGGCAGGACTGATTGTGAATTTTGGGAATTTACTTTCACAGAGGTGTGTTTTTTTCCCCAGACCAATTTCTTTTCTATACTGCTCTGAAATCGGAAAGGTCAAAATGAATGATTGTTTTTCAGGGATTCATACTCCATGCCAGTCTGAAGCATTTAATTTCATATATTTATCCATACACAGGAAATGGGTGAGTGCGTTTTACAGATGAATAAATATATGGAGGAAAAAAATGGTATGTCTCAAAGCTGTGTAAAGATGTTATATTTGGCATCAAATTCAGATTTGAAGCAGTTATATGTCAGCTATTGCAGGTGTACTGAAGTGCACACATGATGATACACAATATGTCTTGGAGTTTGTGGACTTTAACAGGAAAGCTCATATACCTCTGTAACTTGAAATGGTAAACTGGGCTTCATGGAGACAATATTAGTACACGTAGCTTAGGCACAGGCAGAGACTTAAGTCAGACACTGATAAGTATAAACAGTGGGTTTCATGTCTGTTTTCAGCACAGTGTTGCGACAAAGGAGACAACAGCTTAAGCAAATATGCTTGAGTGAAGTCATTGCTCTGAATGTATGTCCTGTGAGTTTTTAAAAAAGAATCCTGGTGAGTTGAATAGAATCATATTCTCCTACACTGCATGGGTGGTACTCAGGACTTCAGGAGAATGGATGATAGATCTGATATTAATGGAAGTGTATTAGAAACAGATAAGAATTTATCTTCGTGCGTGTGTCACAGGTGAATTTGTCTTTAGCAGTCCTATGAGCCAAGTAAATGATAAATGTTTCATATTTATGTCACTGAATTAAATGGGAAAAGGTCACTCATGCTGCCACTTTCTACTACCGATGCTAGCCTGCTAATCTGGGAGAAAGACAAAAGGAGAGGAGAGAAAAAGAAAAATTAAACCGGGGGTGGAAGGCAAAGGACCCTGCTAGGAATGCAGACATAGAGAAGTGCTTTTCAGAGCTGATGTGAGCTTCAAGGGTGAGTACAAAAGATGGGTCACTGCTGAAGCTGGCTCACTGGGGAACTGGTTGGTTCTCCCCACTATTGAGAGGCATTGAAGCCGCACCCTGTGGAGCTGAGAGGTCTGTGCAATGTGTCCATTGGTGAAGAAATACCCCTTGTTGCTATTCATTGTATGTACCAACAGCAAGTAGGTGCACTTCAAGTTTGTTTTGTAAATAACATAAAAATACACTTACTCCGGTAACTTTAAAGTCATAACATAGTGCATATTTTATATTACAAAACCACAAAATCATAGGGGCTGGAAGAGACCTCTGGAGACCACCTAGTCCAACTTCCTGCTAAAGCAGGTTCCCTAGAATAGGTTGCCAAGGAAAGTGTCCAAGCAGGTCTTGAATATCTCTAGAAAGGAGACTCTACAACCTCTCTTGGCAGCTTGTTTCAGTTCTCTGTCACCCTCATAGTAAAGTAGTTTTCCTCTCATTTATATGGACCTTCCCCTTGGTGAGCTCACGTTGACTTTTCCTGATAACCTTCTTTTCTTCCACTTGCTTGAAGATGACATCCAGAATAATCTGCTCCATCACCTTCCTGGTGAGGCTGACTCACCTGTAGTTTCCCAGATCCTCCTTCTTGCCCTCTTGGAAAATGAACGATACTGGCTTTCTTCCAGTCCTCAAGTACCTCTCCCATTCTCCATGGCCTTTCAAAGTATGGCAGTCACTTCACCTAGTTCCCTCAGCACTTATGGGTGCATCCCATCGGGGCCTGTGTTTTTCTGAATGTGTATAAAAAGTATTATTTTCATTTTCTGGTGTGTTAATACTTACAGATACCAGATTTTAACTCTGTCTTTTTCTGATTTGATTTTAGTTCTCTCTTAGAAGTATGTTTATCATTAGTTTCACCAATTATCACACAAAAATTATGCTCAATATTTAAGTATTTACTAAAATCCTCTGAAGCTGAATATGGTATTGATATGTTTAGTAGCTTACTGAGCGAAATGATTTTCCCTTAGTATGCTCATCTATATTTTTCCAGGTTGCCTTAACTTCTAATGAGGCCTGAAGGCAGCATTCTTTTTATGCTTCAGCTACTTGGTATACTGAAAAGCAGTAAATGTAGTGAAGCTACTTAAATAGGTCTTGTGGACCTGCCTCAGGTCCTAACAGAAGAATTTATGGGTTTCTTTGCAAAGAATGAGATGAATAGGACAGACTGAGGGTCTGGGTTTAGATGTGCACCCTGTGCCCACCTTCAACACGTGTAGGGCTAGGATCTGCACTTACAGCCTGTGCTGGAGTCAGGCACAAAGAGTGCTCCTTTGGTACTATGGGAGGTTCTGTCCTTTCTGTTGCAGCATGTCTAGGGAGGAGTGATGGTAGCTGTAGTGCCACCTACACATAGCAAGTCGCATAGCAGGCGACTTGTTGGATTGTATGTACAAGAATGAACATTTGTATGTTGCCCTTTTTAGTAGATGGGGACTGAAATTTTCATTTCTCTGCCATTCCAGGAGGACATGAGAAGAACACTGGGAACATTTACCTGCTTCTTTTTCAGGCTGAGTCAAGAATGGGAGAAAGAAAGGAAGAAGAGCCCCAAAGTCCCTATATGTGAATAGGAGTTACATACAGAAATGTAGCCGTGCTTAGCTCCTTGGACCACCTACACCTTTTCTGTTATTTGTTTGGATTTTGTTTTATATGGTACTGAGTCAAGTAGAAGTAACCTCTGTGTCTTGTCCAGAGTCATGGTATCAGACCTGAAGCCTTAAACCTTGACATTTTCCATTCCAGAATTGATTTTAATTTCTTATTTAGTAATCAAGTTCAAAGTTTGATATAGGTCTAGGTAAGTGAATTTTGACTCATTGCTGTTACCAAAAAACTTGATCCAGACCCCAAGAGAAATGCCTCTTTATGAAACAGTGTTTATTTATGAAAAAATGTTTATTTAAAACATTAAGAGAACTCTCATGAAAATTCCTTCTGAATGCTACTTTTATACAGTACTAGGTTGCTTTTTCAGGAGAAGCAGGAATGATCAAATGTAACTTTTATTTCTTTTGCTTGCGCTCTAAAATGTTGTTTCTATCATCCTTAGCAGTTATCTAAAAAAGCCCTGCCAAGTGATTTTTTTAAAGCTTTCTTTCTACTACTATGTTAATGGTCAAATTCTGATTTCATTCAGTGAGACTTTAAAGCCAGTCTCAACAATAAGAAAAACTGAGCATACTTGGAGTTCTCCATGCCTACTAGTAACACTAGATAAAACTGAATCTGGGCTGTATGAAAATGCTCATAACATTGTTCTTTCTTGCTCATTCTCTCATCTCCAATCCTCCCCCAATTCACTGCCCTTTGCAGCCCGAGGCTGAGCCCCTCAGAAGCAGGATTATGGACTGAGGGCAGTGAGCAGAGCACTGGCACTACACACCAAATTGCAGTCTTTCACCTTTGAGTATACCTTTTTAATTTCTCTGTATGCCTTTTTTTATTTCTCTGAACTGCTCCTTCAAGTAATTTCCAGAGCCACTGAAGATACTCTATTTGAATTGAGATTTTTTTGGTCATCTTTCCAACATGCTCTTTTCAATCTTCCTGAATCATGTTAAGCACAGAATGGAATTTCTGCACATCATTGGCCTGTGTTTTACATCCCTGGCATCCCACAGGCGGAACTGAGCTCTTTTTCTCATCTGTTCTTTTCTTTGGCTGTGTCATCGTTTGAATCTATGGGAAAAAAAGAGGATGTTTTGGTTTATTTATTGCATATCCATCTGATTAGTGTTGCTATGAGCTTACTGCCATCTGCCAGACTAGGAAAAAAGCACCGAACAACAACAACAACAAAAACCCTCACAGTATAATCTATTTCTTTATGATCTACGGTCTTCAAAAATACAGTTCTCATACAGTTAGATGGATGAGTTTCTTTCTAGGTTTCTGAAAGTCAGTTACTTTTTTTGTGTTTTCAGCACTTTTCAGTTCAGGTAAGTGTGTTTTCAGTGAACCAGTTCTGAGTTTGTGGAATTAAGACTAAGGTTTTTGAAAGCTGACCCTGTTTTCAGTCACCTAGATCTGTTAAAATTTAAATGTAAAATGTTCAAAGTCTTAACTTATGGGAAGTCTTGTAATTGCCAGAGTAACAGTCCATGTAACCTGTGTATCTGCCAAGTGATTCAAGGAAATTATTGGTAGCCACAATTATGGTTCTCTTTTCACTGGCAAGACATTAATGTAGTGGCTTTGCTGTCTTGCTTCAGTTTTTCAGCAGTAAAAAATATGATTACTTCATTGGAAATGTTCTGCTTGCTGTACTTTATCTTCTGTTGTGCTTTCTTTTTTTTCTGTCTTATTTATATTTAGAATCATAGAGTCATAGAATGGTTTGGGTTGGAAGGGATCTTTAAGACCATCTAGTTCCAACTCCCCTGCTATAGGCAGGGACACCTCCTTCACCATCTTGCTCACAGCCCCATCCAGCCTGGCCTTGAATGCTTTCAGGGAGGAGGCATCCACAACCTCTCTGGGCAACCTGTTCCAGTGTCTCACCATTCTCACAGTACAAAATTTCTTCCTAATATCTAGTCTAAATCTACCCTCTTCCAGTTTAAAGCTATTTCCCTTTGTCCTTTCACTACACGCCCTTATAAAAAATCCCTCCTCAGCTTTCCTGTAGCCCCCTTCAGGTACTGGAAGGCCGCTATAAGGTCCCCCCCAGAGCCTCCTCTTCTCCAGTCTAAAGAGCTCCAGCTCTCTCAGCCTGTCGTCATAGGGGATGTGCTCCAGCCCTCTGATCATCTTTGTGGCCCTCCTCTGGTTCTGCTCAACCAGCTCTATTTTCTTCTTGCACTGGGGACTCCAGAACTGGACACAGTTATAACTATATAATTTATTATATGCATAAAAATTCATCAGGTGATGAAGTGTGATGTTTGTAAAGGTTAAAATGCTCCTTTTTTTGGGCAGTATGAAGTTCTATCATGCATCTTTTCCAGTTTTTATTACTTCTAAACATAATGCCTTCTAGCTTTCACCTTTTTTTTACTCACCTGAAATTGCAGTTGTAAATATTGTCAGAAAGAGGCAAAGTAAAAATCAGTTTCCTGACTACTTTTGCATTTTTTCTTATTTTTCCCATATAATCTCCAAATAAAGTTAAAAAAAAAAAATTAATCTGGCTTACTTTTCTATAAGAGGTGATTAAATGTTATTCTATAGAACAGATGGGCAGTTATATGCATGATATCAAATGCTATTTTAAAATCTTTAAAATATATCCTAATATGATTATTTACTTGTATATACATTTTTTTGTCTCTTTGGGGAACCAGTAAGAAATTCTTAGAGTGTATTTTTTGTTGTATTTAAAGCATGTTTTCCCTCTGTTTATCGAGTACATATACAAGACCAGTTAAACTCAGTTTACACTGACTTTGTGAATAATTGCATTTGATATTATGACAAAAAAAATGTAGAATGTGGTTATCATTTGTTCTAATGATGAAAAAGAACATGGAGTATTGTTGATGTCTGGGGACATATTTCTTAATTCAGTGGTACGGCAGGTCTGAAGTAATACTACAGCTGTGTTCTCTATACAAAAATATCAGCTAACATAGATTATTATCTGACAAAACTGACAGAGCTGTTATGATAGGCTGCAAGTCTGAGTGATTTGTCAGTGGCTACAAATTTTCTGGTATCCCAGAGGAATGCATACTGGAAATTGTTGTCACTGGCATGGTTTCCTTAGCTGGCTGTGGGGAATCACCTTCTCAGTCCTAAAGGTTCCTCCAAGAACTGAAAGGAAAGCAAGAGTATCTGGTTGCTTTACCATTTATGTTGCCTCTTTTGTAGAATAGAATATGAAAGATTTATGGCAAACAATAATGTATTAAAGCTCTGCTTTTAAACATTCGGAAAAAAAATAATAATGAAGGAGCATATTTTGCTGCCAGTGAGGATGAGTGCTGAGACAGAAGTTTGTTACTGAAAATTGAGTTGAGATGGTGATGTGGATTTAAGTAGTGACCCTCCAGTGAACAGATCTCTGCACCTGTTCATTTTGAAAATTTGTTGAAGGATCTCTTGCTATCACTAAATTCTATGGTGGTGCAAAGTGGCTTTGTTTTACTACTGTATAGGTAATGTTTCTACTGACTTCTGGAGTTTAACCCATTAGGGTCTGTCAGGAAAATTTGAGTTTTCTGCTGTTCACAAACACTGACTCTTTTTACATTTGTATACTCTTACTTTATTTTCCTTCACCTAATAACATGTATGTTTAATTTCAAACATTTTCAGTTTTTCTTTTCTTCTTTGACTTTGCACAAGAAAATTTAGCACATACTGTAATAGTTATAATTGGTTAATACTATATTCTTTTCAATTGCCATTATATTTTAAATACTACTTAGATATTCTTACCAAATGATTATATACTATTCTTAAAATATTTGCTTTTTAAATAGGAGTTGAATTCAGTAAAAATTTACATATAAATTACACTTTGTTGCTGAAAGAAGTAGGATTCTTGGCCCAGCCTCTACAGAGATTTACACCCCTGGACAAGTGTTGAGGTTAGATGTCTTTTTAATTTTTTTGTAGCTCCTTATGCTGTCTGTGCACATCCTTGCTTCTCTGCTGTGTAAGTGTTGATGGATTGCTGTACAAGCTAAAGTGGGGTTCTGCTGTTTCAGTTCATTTCTTCGAAAGATGCCAAGATTTTTTGTTGTTGGCTTTTGTTTTTTTTTTTTTCTATGACAAAATTCTGACTTCTAGAAGTAGCCACAGCTTTTGATACGTTAGGATAAGAGATTGACAGTTCTGAAACAGCAGTCTTGAATTCTGTCTGAATTATGTCTGATTTTCTGCTCTTAGTTTTTCTTAACATGTTTTTTTTTTCACCTATCTTTAAATGTTATCACTTTTAAAATTTGTGTTAAGGGAGCTGTGTGATTGTATGATTAAAGACTATATCCTAATGCATTCCTGAACGGTCTTTCGTAAGACTAGAAGATCAAATCTGCAGAGACTTCCTTTTGACATTTTTCGCCAAGTATTTTAATCAAAATTTTTGATTTTTTTTTTTCTATTAATAAAGCACTTGCTAGACATGTACACTCAAATGCACAAACAATGAAAACACAGTACCCTGTGAACCCTGATGAACCCTGTTGGCTGCTAGATCAGTCTGCAGCGTCACTGATAGCTGTTGTAGTTTGCTTGTCCTCCTTTGTGTCAGTCATTATTAGAGTCTAGTGTCTGGAGCACGCTTTGAGGATGGTTTTCACAGCTGTCTGCTGACAGCAGAACAGCACTGAGACGTGAAAGGTGTACTGCCCCTTTGATTGTGCTTCATGCAGGGGTGCCCTTCCAGTGCTGAAAGATGCGTCCTTAAGAACCTGGAACTTGATTCTAAAGTCTATACCACTATCTGCTCTCAGCAAGCAGTTGGGAAACCTTTTGTCAAAATATTTCATCTCCAGATATCTTACTCAAAATAGTATGATCTTATCATCAATTACATGCTATGTTCAATCTTCTGGCAGTCATATTATCTGCTGTTAGTGACCCTATAACATCTGTTACGAACGTAGGAAGTTGAAACTTTGGAATGGAGAAAAAAGCTTCCACCTCCTCAGTAGTCTTTCTTATTCATTATGATTCCCATTTCCTGAGACTTCAGCATCTTCAGGGATTGGAATGCTGTTTTATGTATTGCCACCACTCTGGAGGGTTTTGGACCTCAATGCCAGTGTCTCCTATAGCATCAGGAGACCTACAGCATCTAGACCATGGATTCTGCCTTGTATTGCTCCATACCTCTCCCTCCTTCATCTCTGTACTGCACAGGGTGTCATTTTTCCCTTCCCACCACTGTGCCAGGTTTGTCCGCATGCCATCTGTTGTATCTTTGCAACCCACCTACTCTTTATTCAGTTACTTTCCTAAATGGGCCCTCTTAAAATATAAAGGCAAAGTGCTCCATTTCAGTATAAGAAATGAGAAGCAATTTACTCTATCTGTACCATATAATCTCATCCCTATTTCAGAAACCTCAAAATACCTGTCTAACAGTTCCTACTTTTTGCATTCCCTCCTACCATGATCCTTCCCATTCTTCTTGGTCCTCCATCTTTCTTTTTCACCCATCCTTCATTTTTCATCTTGCATCCTGTTTCCTTCCCACTTCTTTGATTTGCTTTGTGGGAATCGGGCTCATTTTTCCTTTGTATGGTATTGATTGGCATGACTGTAAGTCAGAAAAAAAAAAACACAGGAAAAAAATGAAACAACAACATACAAGTGGATTGAAGTGAGTTGGTGAGACATTTACTGCTCTCATCTGTCAGCCTCTTCTGGATATTGTTCATACACGTCAGGGACATGTACATTACAGGGAGGTGATTGTCCCCCTCTACTCTGCTCTTGTGAGGCCCCATCTGGAGTACTGTGTCCAGGTCTGGAGCCCC
>JAOWBP010050446.1:8267-19526 GCA_028571105.1 Tragopan temminckii
TCAAGGAGCAGCCTTTAAACAGAAAAATAAACTAATGATGAGAACCAAAACTGAGTGTTACCAAGGTGACCTTTTGGCTTTTTAGCAAAGATAATCTACTATCTTTGTTCAACAGTAAAACCCTTCAGGATATCAATTTACAGTATTATTTTGGTAGACTCTAAAAATCATTAAGAGGAAAAATGTAAGATGAAATGTGTTTGATCTTACTTTAGTATAAGAGAGTAAAGGAGATGGATGGCTCTAATTTTATGATTCCTTAGTTGAAGAATTCAGGATGCTGAGTAGGCAAAGCTGCCATTTCTCAGTGCTGAGTCATAGCTCGTTTTGTTCTGTTCTGTCTTTGGCCATCTTGTTACAGTTTGTCTGCAAAAGGGAACTGGATGGTTTACGGTGAGTGCTGTGCCTTTGACAGATGGGCATTGCTGTCACATTCTTGGGCTTTCATTTTCGTGTTTCTTTCATCTCTTGTGTTTTGCAGTGGGGGAATAAATGAAAGTTTCAATCATTTCTTACATAGCAAACATTTTTTAAATTATATGCAAGATTTTTCCCATTTAGTCAGAACTTAACTGTTTTTCAAATGAGAGCAGCTATTGAGGAGACTCACAGGCAGTCCAAACCCAAGTTGCATGTGCAACTTCTACCTGGGAGCTGCCTGAATTTCTGCTTCACGCAGAAAGCACTGTCCTCTCATCTGCTCTCAAAACAGAATTTCTCTGAAATGAAACAATGTGTTCTGCTATGTGGAAAGTGCGTAACGAGAGTAGGAAGAAGTAAAATGAACTTAGATTTTAGTGATTAATGTTAGTATTACACTTCAAGGAAAATAAACATCTTAAATATTTGGTGTAACTATGGAATTAGGACAAGGTTATTTTAGGACTGGTTTTATTTTTTCTTGAATTCACTGCTGAGAATTTTAAGGTCTTTTATTTGTATTCATTTCCTTTTGTTTCCCTTTGCACCCTTATTTCTGTTAAGCCTCATAAGTCTATAATCTGTTGTGCCTTCACATCTGTCTAAACATGAATGGTATTTCTGATGGTTTTTGTACCCTGAGGGAATTCATAAACTTTGACCCTACAGTTGATATTAATGAGTCTGACTGACCAAAATCTGTTTTGGACTATCTGTCCTTTAAATGGCTGCTTACAGTAGCCCTGATGTAGAGGACTGGTGCTATCTTAAATTGCAGGATTTAAGAAATAAGTGGTTTGAAGATTAATTTTCTTTGAAGTTAACAATAAAATGACTGCCTACTGCACTGCTCCTTTGCATATGCCTATAAATGTCAAGACACAAATTTTCTTTTAAAACCGGTAGGGCTTGAATCAGTTGAAATGCCTGCTTTCTTATGTTCCAGCCACTTCTAATGAAATGGCTTTAATATTTGAGTAACTGTTTTTATGAGCCTCTGTTAGGCTTTAATAGGTGTTCCTGGAGTGCAGCTGACTTGCTCCTTAATAGTTAGCTGAGAGGAAAAGCTTTTATTCTTTTCCAGCAGGACCCTGAGGGTGTCATTCAACACCCCAAGGGCAAGAGGCAGAGCCTAACTCTAACTCAGCATTAAGATGTAACGGTAAATCCGGATTTGAAGATTTAGCAGGTTAGATCTCAGCTACACTCATTATCTACTTTTTTTAAATTCTACTTTTTATACGTCCAAAACATAATCAGATGCTATTTCCTACAGTTAAAATTGAAAGTTAATATTAATGCAAAGGAATTTCTCTTAGTGCTTTGAGCTAGAGTAAGCTTTGTGTGAAAGATGATTCTTGAGAAACCATCTTCCTCTATATTAGAGACAACTTCATTGCTTTCAAAAAAATCACAAATGATTAGTTTTATATACACACCCCATAAGGCATGACGTCTTATGGCGTAGTAGATCTCAGTGAGACTTACTGTCCTGCAATCCTTATGCTGGTAGGCATCGTCTTCAGGAGTGAATGAACAAGATTTTCATGTTAGATGGGAAAAACAAAACAACTGTCACTTCTACTAGTGTACTATTGAGTTGTGGATATTTTATAGTTGCATTCTCTCATGTTTGTTGGTTGATTTGGGAAAAATAGGAGACTTTTGTCTGTTTTAAGAAACAAACAAAACTCTACCACCAACAAAGAAAAACAAAGCAGCAATAATTTCTGCTTGCTGAGATGTTGAACCTTGTATTTTATGTTTGGGCTAACCACTTAAATTCAAGAAAGAGAGTAGTTCTACCCTAGAACGTAGGATCCCATTTGCTAGTTAAATACTGTGTTTCAGTAAGAAACATTGAAGCACGATTTCTTCCCAACAGATGCTATAGCTCCTGTCTGAAGAGATGCAATGCAACTGGAACTCAGACTAAAACATCACTGAAGGTGAGGCCTCCAAAATCTCACGAACTATAAAATTGGAGTAACTGTCAAGGTTGGTCTATATTTTTCACTTATGTTCAAAATAGAATTTATGAAAAGCTTGTACATACTGGAACCTTCCAATGCTATGATGCACAGTCGTGAGACAATTTCTTGTATATAGATGATTAGTATTAAAATTTATAGGCAATACTGCTTGGAGAAATATGTGTATTCATTGGAAGAGTTTTTAACACAGAGAATAAACTAGGCTAGCAAACACTTGTAAAAACTGTAGATTTTGTGGGACTATAATGTTTGAAACAACTGTTTTACATGAATGATAGATGTGTAATTCAGCATAAGCTACCTGCAACAAATATATAAACTTCATGCATTATTCCATGTTTCAAGGAAAATTGATGTAATTTTATAATTCAAGTTATTAAATACTTAGCATTTTAGTTACTACAATTTAATTTTTAAAAATCCAATCAGCAAAACGATGGTTCTTCTGTGAGGACAATTGATGTGTCTTTAAAACATTTTCTTATAAATACCTTAGAAGTATGTTTAATGCTAAATCACTACTGAAGACCAAATTTGCTGAAAATAGGTAAAGTAAAAGTACCGTCTTTGACTTAATATTTGGCAGAGAAAATACTATTGTGGGTTTTTTTAATAGAAATACTTAAACACATAAATCTTAGTTATAATAAAGTATCTGCAATATCTGCTGTCATATTTGTTTTCTAGACAGCTAAACAGTTTAGAACTTAAGTCTGTACATGTTTTTTTCCTCAGTTTTCACTTTTTTCCCCTTTGCTTTCAGCAACTACTGTTGTCAACGAAGTGCTTATGATATTTTTCCTTTTGCACAGAAGTGTTGATAGGTTGTAAATACTGCTTTAGGGTTAATTTTCTGAAGTGATGTTTTGAATTGTAGCTATTTTAAGTCACTAGGCAGTATAAACCAGACAGACTAACAAAATGTGAAATATTATGGCTGCTGGGCATAGATTGAAGGCTAAATATAATTAAATTGAAACAACAGGATGAACAGTGTCAGGCTCAAAATAGAACCCACATAACTTACAGTCTAGTTTGAAGCATTCAGGTCTTACTCTTGCAGCTCTAGGACATCGAGCATGGATATTTAGTGGTTATTTTCACTGTTACTAGAAAGAGGAGTTTAGTAACAATTTATTGGCTTTCTTGAGTGTAAATGATACAGTTTAGTATAGAAGCTAATTACTGTGGAGCTTTACTTGCTAAACATGGGGTAAAAGTAAAGAATATTTGTGCCAAAGACATAGGGAATAGCTTGTCCCTTTCAGTATAAATCTCTCTGGGAGAAGATCAGGAAAGCGAAGTGGAATTCTGATTCTGACGTAATTTCCACAAATCATAAATCTTAGTGGCAAAGAGACATACGGTTGCGGGTTGTTTTTTTGTTTGTTTGTTTTTTTTAAAGCAAAATGTCTGTATGTGACTTCTCTGGGCCTTCATCTGAGCTGGGTTTTTTCACTCAGTGGTATATGGCTTTCTCAGCAGTGGCAACCTGCCTGTATTTAAAGGGCATCTCAGCTATAGAGGAAATGACAGAGTACATGGTACCTGAATCTAGTCACTCTCTATCAATCAGAAATGTAGGAGATGGAGATAACTTAATGTTTTGCCCATTCTCACATGAGGACAGCTCTTCCCGTTCAGTCCTTCTGTCATCCTCACTGTAGTGCATTCTTGTGTTCTGAATGAGGCATCTCACTGCTAGAGAACTGCAAAAAATGGGCCTCATCTATGGAGACTCCATGATTACTGCCATAGCAGTGGAGGCTTGCCAATGTGAATTCCATCTACAAGAAGGGTCATAAGGAGGATCTGGGGAACTACAGGCGCATTAGCCTGACCTCAGTGCCAGCAAAAGTTATGGAGCAGATGATCTTGAGGGAGATCACATGGCACATGTGGGACAACTGGGAGATCAGGTCCAGCCAGCATGGGTTCATGAAAGGCGAGTCCTGCTTGACCAACCCAATCTTCTACGATCTAGTGACCCACCTGGTGGATGAGGGAAAGGCTGTTGACAGAGTCTACATAGACTTCAGCAAAGCATTCGACACTGTCTCCCAAGCCCAGAGAGTGGTGGTGAATGGAGTTAAATCCAAATGGCAATCAGTGATCAGAGGTGCTCCTCACAGGCTGGTATTGGGGCCTGTCCTCTTCCATATCTTTATTGATGACCTGGATGAGAGCACTGGGTGCACCCTCAGTAAGTTTGCGGATGACACTAAGCTGGGAGGAAGTGTCAATCTGCCTGGGGGTAGGAAGGCCCTACAGAAGGACCTGGACTGGCTGGATCACTGGGCTGAGGCCAATGGGATGAAGTTCAACAAGACCAAGAGGTGAGTCCTGCACTTTGGCCACAGCAACCCCAGGTAATGCTACAAGCTTAGGGCAGAGTGGCTAGAAGACTGTGCAGAAGAAACAGAACTGGAGGTGCTCAGCTGAAAATGAGCCAGCAGTGTGCTCAGGTGGCCGAGAAGGCCAGTGGCATCCTGGCTTGTATCAAAATTTGTATTGCCAGCAGGAGCAGGGAGGTGATTGTCCCTTGTACTCAGCACTGGTGACTGAACTGTGTTCTGTTCTGGGCAAGAAATACATTGAGACCCTGGACCATGTTTGGAGAAGGGCAGTGAAGCTGGTGAGGGGTCTGGACCACAAGTCTTCTAAGGAGTGGATGAGGGAACTGAGATTATTTAGTCTGGAGGAGAGGAGGCTCAGGGGAGACCTTACTATTCTCTACAAGTACCTGAAATGGGGTTGTGGCAAGGTGGGGTTCAGCCTCTTCTCCTGTATAACTAGCAATAGGACTAAAGGGAATGGCCTCAAGTTGCACCAGGGGAGATTTAGGCTGGACATTAGGAAAAACTTCTTCTCCAAGAGAGTGGTCAGACACTGGAACAGACTGCCCAAGGAGGTGGTGGAATCACTGTCCCTGGAGGTGTTCATAAAATGTTTAGGTGTTCTAAGGGACACGGTTTAGAGGAAAACATTGGTGATTGGTGGACAGTTGAAGTTGGATGATCTTGGTGGTCTTTTCCAACCCAGTGATTCTATGATTCTGTGATTGATTTGGAGAGAATAGTCTTTAGTAGTGTTGGAGTTGCTATACCAGAGAAGATGCTAATATCTTTACACTTTCGACTAATTTTGCTTTTCTTTAACTAATGTGTATGTACCTTTTCAAAAAAAAAAGTTATTTTCTTCCAAGTACCTGATATATATAGTTTTTTCTGATAATGAAATTAGGCAATATATGAAGGCAAAAAGCAGTTTCTCTTGCATTGCTTGTGAGGTTAGGATACTTGCTGTTTTTAAGATGTGTCAGTATTGCACTGTAAATCAGAGATGATCAAAGGAGAGCTAACCTGGCTATGTGTGCAACCTTGTGTTGAAAGGATGTTGTATCCAAGCACTTCTTGGATTTCAGCTTTCTGAAATCCCATTTCTCTCTCTTTGGTTTATCCCCCCTTCTAGTCTGACTGTGTCTATAGCTGTGAACCAAGTTCACAGATACTTATCACAGTGGCTTGGCTTTTGCTAAACTGTATGAAGAATTCAGGTTCATTTCTACCTATCCAAAATGCATTTGCCTTTAACTATTAGTGACTAGTATAAGGTATTTGAAGATAAATATGAAGCCATTTGCCCACAATTCCAAAAAGTGGTTATCTGATGTTTTTTATGTAGGTATCAATATACAGATATACAGACACACACATACACTTAATCATTGCATTTTATGGACATTTGACTGCATATTTGTGTGTATGTATGTTTGTATATATGTATTTCTATTTTGTAATTGCTTTTTTCTTATTATTGTAGAATTACTAAAAAGGTAGTTTGCCAGCTTGTTTAAAAAAGAAAACAGAAAACTCTAGAAAGCCAGGAAGACTTGTTTAGCTTTCTGCTAGAATAAACATGTCAAGTTGAACATCCTAATATAGGCGATTTGGTTCAGCTCCAACATTTTTGCCTTTGGCAGTGATTAGAGAATTGTGGTTTATGTCACAACCAACCACCTATGCTGCCTAATTTGATCCTGAAATTTCCATAATCAACATGTTTTGTTTTGTCGTTGAAATTGAAACCTCTTTACTCTGCTTGTTTTTTAGCTAATTAATACTTTTGACTCTTCTAAAATGTTTATACTTAGCTTGAAGTAACGAGAAATTGGCCCTTCTGAGAGGCAAATATAATTTACATTGAACTCTTTGAGATAATTCTGTCAAAAATGCTGCAAGCTTTATCCATAATTCCTCTTCTCAATTGAAGACCTCTCCTGGAAATCTGTATTTTACTAGCCATTCACAAATTCCTGAGAAAACCAACATGTCATTCCCTATGAGGCATCAGGCTCTTAACAATGGTACAGAGCGAAAGGATGAGAAACAATGAGCATAAATTTAAAGAAGAGAGGTTCAAAATGGATTCATTGTTTTTATTTATGTATTTTTATTATTGTTGTTTATTTTCTTTTACAACCTGGAAGACAGTGAAGCTATGGCACAGGTTGCCTAGAAGGATTAAGCAATCTCCATCCCTTGAGGGTTTCAGGATCCAACCTGCTTTGAGCAGAAATTTGGACCAGGAACTCCCTGAGGCCCCTTCCTGCTTGATCATTCTGTAACAAGTCAACCAAACAAACTTACGTACATGAACTTTTTTTTTTTTAATTTGTAAGGAATGTGCACGCATTATGTATGAAACACTTGGTCTGAAATTTAAAACTGTTGATAACAAAGCTGTGCCTGAGACATTTCAGTATAATGGGCAATTAAAATTGTACCTATTTATAAAATACATAAAATTTATTAAAAAGCAGGCACTTTCTTCCCTTCACAGCTGTTCACTTCTGGAAGCTTTTCTGCTTCTCCTGCCTAAAGGTCTGTCGCCTTCTTTCTTCTTTCTTCCTTACTTCATCAGATGTGGAAGCATCCTTCTTGGAATTGGTTGTATTTGACAGCACACTGCAACTTAACGCTCCTTTCTCATTATATGAGTATGTTAAAATATGCATTGTGGGATATGCTTGAGAAATTAAATTTCTTTTGAAGCTGTTTTTTTTTCTTTTTTTTTTCTGTGAATATCTGTAAAAGCCTGTTCGACTTAAAAAATAAAATAAGTAAAATTTTAATAGCAGAGATTTGACAGCTGCTTGAAGGATACACTACTATCACATTTGTTGATTTAGGACCTACTGAGGCATGCATTTACATACATTTTTAAGGAATGTTCTTTAGTCTCCTTTAGGGCTAAACTAGATGAATGAGGATGGATTTAGGTGTGTACAGACCACTTAACTTGCTGTGTAATGTCTATACTATAGGTGTCCAACCTTTTGGTTTGCCTGGGCCAGATTGAGTAAAGAGGTATCCTCTTGGGCTGCAAATGCATATGTCATAAGACCTAGGTCACTCTGAAAGTAATGCCTCCTATTTATTTCCATGGAAAGTAGGGCCAATACAAAGAGCACAGTAGCATTACTTGATAGAGTGCCTTCTCAGCTACAGAACACTACTTTTCAACATAGTCACCATCATTAGCTATGCATTTTTGCCAGTGATTAACAAGAGCCTGCGTGCCATGCTCAGTAAGAATGTGCACCAGCAGAGATGGCTCACTGTAGCCAATGCTGAAACACACCACCCACTGCCTCACTGTGTTCATATCCACTGTTTGGTCTTCAGAAACATTCAGCAAGCATCCATGAACATCAATGGGTGCAATTTTTTCTGCACAGAGGAATTTACTTCCACACCTTTGCTTCCTACACACGTCCGTGTCAGATGCCATTCTGTCAGACTGCCCCTCCGCTGCCATCTGTCACACAGCAACAAAATGTAATGGAATATTGGTGGGAAGGTTCAGCCTCTACTGCCATCCCACCAATATCAGCCTTTGATGACATGGGCCAACATGATAAAACAGGAGGCGTTGCTTTCTGAGCAGTGCATTAACTGCAACTCGGGCAGACTTCAAAACATAATATTGGAAGGACAGGGGAACTGTGTCTTGCACAAATGTTATATTACTTTTATAGCTGCATGTAATTCCTTGGCATTATAAAAGTGGACAGAGACAACATTTCAAGTTCTTTTCAACTTGTATGCATGTTAGTGTATATGCAGGCCAACTGATAACAAAACGGTACCCAGTATGCCTCTATTAGTAAAATGTGCAGCTGGTAATGTAAGAACTATTGAACTTGGGAGAAAGATGAGAAATTGCGTGAGAGAATGATTACAGAACAGAAAAGGAAGCAATGTGAAACTGAAGGAAAGTCATCTCTTTACTAGAAAGGATGTGGTCTCACTACTGTAAGGGGGTTTAATTCTAATTCTCAAAGATTTGCACTTCTTGTCTTCCTTAGAAATGAATCCCACCCTGTTCATGCAGATCCTTTTTTCTTCCTCTTGAGTTCCATTCAATCTTTTGTCTGTTAGTCTGAGTTTTCCTCTTCCCCAGATGATTATAATTATTAATGTAATTGATGTATTATTTCTTTTTGAAGTCTGACTTATGATTTAAATTACATAAGAAAAGCTCAGAGAGATTTCCCTGAGCTTTAAACTTCAACTGACAAGGAAAAAAAAGTGCAGCCACATCATTTTCTCTCTCATGATGTAATCAAGTTTTGTTGTGTTTTAAACAAATTGAATCTTACATTCTTTCTGAAATTGAAATAAATGAAGAAGATCCCTATTTTGCCCTAGCACCTTTTAAAAAGTGTGATAATGATAACAAAACAGGCTTAAACTCAATCTATAGCATTCTCAGCTCTCACTTTTGGGTACAGGAATGTAGTAATGAATGTATAAACGTATGTGCGAGTCTGTGTATACCTATACGTTTACAAAGTATGTATATATACTGATTATATGTGTTTTTCCCCTGGAAGGGTAACCACAAAATAAAATATCCATTGTGAACAGATTTTGTTTACTTAGCTTATTTTGGCTTTGTTTACCAAAGGAAGGAAGAAATTGAATTAAATTGTGGTTTATTCATTGATAAGGTTTGTCTCTGAAGGGCTTCAGGGGCCAAATATCTTTTGGGCATTGCATCGCTCCAGTCATTATTTTACACCAAGGTCTTAGTGGCCCTTTGTTTAGTAGCTGTGGTTCTGCTGCTATCAGAGGAGTTGAGCTAAGGGATGCTGCTGTGAGAAAGTCTATTTTTTAACTTTCTGTGACAGAGGCAAAACAAGTACATTTATAAGTAGTAAAGAAAGGGGACAGAGGGGATAACAGTGTGGTGATTACAGATTCCAAGGCAGTTTGTTTGCAGTGCACACTTGGCAACTTATTTCTCCAATTAAAAGAAAAAAAAAAAAGAAAAAGAAACTTGTAAACAAGAATTTTCCAACAGCCAACACAAAACTAAGTATCCAAATAAAAAAAAATGACCAATTAACAAAAAATTTAAAAATTGTGTTTCTTAGTGCTGGTTTTTGACCTGAAGCAGCCTCAGTGGTAATGAGAAGACTCTGTGAATGCTTGGCCTCTGACTTCATGAATGCTTGCTGCACAGTAAATAATACTGGAGAAAGCCTATCCCTCAATTTGTCTCTGAAATCTTTTTTTAATTTTATGTTAGTGTTACACTTTTAGATACTCTCAAACTCCAAATTCATTCTGAAATCTAGTTTTCTGTTGCTCCATGAATGCCCTCCAAACAGTGTTAGCATCCCCAGGTAGAGTGTTCTGTGAGCTACGCATGCCTTCGATTATTTTTACATGAATTAAGACTCTGATTTATGTTGTTTTGAGAAAATCCTGCCCTTCCTCTCATATGCATGTGTAAAGATATTCTGAACTCTCTAATTGCTGAGCATGCCCAGACCCATATGGATCAGGGTCAGTTACGTTGCTCAAACCTGCTACAGAAAACTTTGTTAGCCTGCAAAAAGAAATGTGAAGGCTATGTGCACAGTTACACAACAGAGCTTTTCTTAGGGAAGCAGGCTGACATGGCTGTTGTTACTGCTGTGACACGACCTGTTTCGGCTCATTCCCATGCTGACCCTCAATTATGGACTAAATGATCTGCTCTCACAGCAGAGTAATTATTCCCAAATGAAAATTTACTTCTGTTTTCCCAGAATAGTGTGTTTATATGAATTGTTGGGAAAGAGAGGCTCTTGCACTATTGCTGAAAAAGTATTGAATAGGCAGTCTCTACCATGTGCAATACATACAGTAAGTATTAATGCTGTACATAAAGAGCTGAGCAAGACTCACTGAATTGAAGACTTAGTTTTGAAGAAAGCAAGTGTTTCAAGGGAGTGGATCCCTGTTGAAAACATTAACTATACCACACAATAAATTAATTAAAATAAAGCAATGTCAGTAGTATGGGAAGGGAATGTACATATTGGCTGAAATAGAGTTCAGAGCCCTTTATTTCTTAAAATATGCAAAAATATGCAACTTATATGTACCCATATTTGACATCTCAGTGTCTTTGCGCTTGGTTGGGACCTATTCTTGCACTGCAAAGATGTGAAGGTCTGTATATAGTGTTCATGTAAAACATAAAGCTGTATTAATAGAAATGTAGAAAGCAGTTACCTCTGAATTGTTTTCTAGTGTCTGGAAAGAATAGATTTAGTTTCTCTCACTAATGCTGGTGTCTGTGTTTACCTGAATATGTCAGATCTTGTGCTTTGTGTTTTGTTATAGCTTCTGGGGCAGAGAATCACACTGTTCCCTCTGTTTCACAATGGTGAGCACTTTTATAACAGCCTTTCTTCCTTATCCTTTTTTTTTTTTTTTTTTTTTTTGTGCATTTCTTTGGCTGAAGTATTTGTTTTTAATAATCTTTAACATAAAAGAACACATTTTAT
>JAOWBP010050447.1:0-19518 GCA_028571105.1 Tragopan temminckii
GCTGCTGCCGCGGCTCGTCGCCCCTCGTGCGGGCGGCTCGCGGGGCTGCGGGTCCCCGTCCTGCCGCAGGGGCTCGGGCTGCGCGGCGCTCCAGCCGGCGTCCTTAACCGCGCTAATGGCTTGGCTGAGGGAACGCGGGCTGGAGGAGGGCTGTGGTGGTGACAGCTCGGCTCCTCTGGGCGGTCGCTTTGTCCCAGATCTATCCCTCGGAGTGTCGTTAAGGCAATTAAAGTGCGGAGTGTTAACAGAGCTACCAGCAGCTCTCGTGGCACGCCAGCCGCTTCCCGGGTTCTGTCGGCTTCCCTCCCTCTCCCTCCGGGTTGCTGCGCTCCTGCCTCGACTCTGGAGCTTGCCAGAACGGTTTGAATGCTTCCTAGGCAGGCTCCCAGCTGGGTTCGTGGAACCCAGCTGTGTGCTTCCCTCCTCCCGCAGCCAGGCAGGCTCCCAGTCAGTCCCACACACCGCAGTGAGACCTGCAGCGATGGGAGCGTGTGAGCACAGCGCGAACCCTTGGCATCGCCCCTTGTATTGCCGTCTCTTCTGTCGTGGGCACCTCCAGGTGCTGGAAGGATGTGAGACTGCTTTTTCCCCCGAGGCTGCGGAGTTGCTGCTGGGGGACTGTGGCTCTCTGGGCACATCTGGACATGGTGGCACTGCCAGGCAGCTGAGCTGTGGGCTGGCAGTAGGACGGGAGGCTGGGAGCAGCACTGGTGAATTTCTCTCAGTTGTGTGTGATGGAGAGGGCTCCTGAGCAGCCCAGGTGCTTTTACTAATGAGAGATGGAGAGGAAAAGAAGATAAGGAAAGCAGAGAGGGAGAACAGTGGGATCTGCCTGTGGCAAGTTGTGGCAGGTTGACTCTGAGGAGCCAGGTCACCTCTCCTGGCCTGTATTCACCCCTGTTGGAAGTCACCAATGTTTTGGGAAGGTAAGAACGAGGGCTTTGCCTGCAGTGCTTCAGCGTGGGTGCTGTGTGAACTGCAGCACTGCTGTTGCAATTATTACTCTCCTTATATATCTCAAGCCCCAGGGGTGCTTGTCCCCTAGGCTGGAGCCTAGGGCTTGCTTGCTTTCCATTCTGTGTACCAGAGATTCAGAAAAGCTGTTTGCACAGCCAGCCTTGTGCCTGAGGCATGGCCTTAAGCTGCAGTGACTTGTCTGTTAGTTCCCTGGGTGACTGCCCCCACCTCACAACCAGGGTGCCTCCTGAGTGCCTGGGAGCAGAGGTTGCTTCTAGCCCTGCGAGCAGGAGGGGCCCTGTAATGTCCTTCTTTTCCAGGGCTTAATCCCAAAATAAAAGTAGGCTCAAGTCTTCCTTCATTGTTCTGTCTGTCACTGCAGGCACTGAGCAGGCACTGGGTGAAGGGACGTGTCCCAGGCTTGAGGCAGTGTCCCTGTATTTGTGGAACTGCCCAGCAATGAGAATGCATGTGGGGATGGAGCTAGGACTCTCCAGTTGCCAACCCAGACCTGTTTCTGTTCTCAGGCTGAGGACAGGTGGGATGAGGAATTTCACTGTCCCCAGCATTGCACAGCCTCAGGGGATGTTGCCTTCCCCTTATGGGGCTCTTGCAGCTCCATTTCCTTGCTGAGATGATCTTCAGACAGTTCTGCTGCATACACAGGCAGGGCTTTTCTAACATGTTGTTGGAGTGGAGGCTTCTGTACGTGAGTGAAAAGCATCTCCTTGCTATGATTTGCAATGAATCCAGGACAAATACCCCCAGGGTATTTGGACCTGCAGCCTTCCCAGCCCCATGGCATCCCCCCCAAGCTCTGCCCTCCCTCCTAGTCTGCAGGCAGACCACAGTGAGCCAGCCAGCCTGGGAGAGGGAAACGTTTGGCCTCCCTTGATTCTGAGTGCAGTAATACCTGGGTGACACTGGCAGTGTTTTGGGATGCAGGTGGGCCGAGCTAGCTGGCCTCAGTGATGGAAGGAAGTGTAGCCCTGAAAGCCTGAGTGGAAGCAGATACAGAAGCAGACCCTTCTGCCTGGAGAAAGTTTTGGTTTAAGGCCCGGAGAAATCCCCAGTGTGTGCAAACTGCAAATTTCTGTACTTAGTTGGTAGCAAGAAAGCATTGAAGTCCATCCTGAGAGTCCTGATGGGCACTCAGAGTGCCCTGCCCTGTATTCACTTGAGGAAAGCAGCCTGGTGTGACCAGGAATGGCATCTTGCAGGCAGTTACCTAATGCTGGGCAGCTCAGGGCAGTGCTGCAAAGGGAGCTGGTTTTGCTCAGAAGAGCATCCTCCTGTGAGGTGTCCCTGCTTCTGGTTTGGGCCATGGGGACGGAGCAGGGAGCTCCCTGTAGGGACTGGCTTTGAGAATGAGATTTCTCCAGGAAACTATTTCAGCTGTCTTTTTGTCTGAGCAAATGTCAGGAACATCTCTGTGGCTGTGTGTGCTGGCTATGGGCTGTTTAGCAGAACCTCCAGCAAGCAGTGTGGGACAGAGCTGGGGTTGCAAGGGCAGCTTTACGGATGTATCTCCCAGCAGTGAGGAGCAGAGCTGCTCTAGGGCTGGTTTATCAGTGGTTTCTATTCTGCAGGTGCTTGGAAAAGAGCATAACAAAGCCTTCTTTCCCTTTGCCCTGCCCTTTTTCATTCCTGATCTTTCTTCAGACCTGAAAGAGATGGTTAAAAAGAAGAAAGTTGTGACACACGCAGCTTGCTGTTGTCAGCTCTGCTAGGATGTGCTGGCCAAAAGCCTGTGCTGTTCTGTCTGGCAAGATGTTCTCAGCCTTCAGCAATTGTGAAATTGTGCGGTTCCTCTCCAGAATCAGCCCAAGACCTTCAGACAGTTGTTGATGAAAAGGGAGAGGGGAAGCAATAAGAAAACCTGGCTTTCTCCTGGGCCCCGTGGTTTGAGACAAGATGCTTAACCAGAGCAGTGCTCAAACTGTGCTCTGGGACGGAATTAGTTACAGATGAATGAATTAATTATTAGTTACATTGCAGGGGTTCATGTGTCCGGGTGTCCTATACAGAAGAATTGTGAAGGGCTGTTACAACACGCAGGGTGAGAGCTGCAGATGGTTGAAATGTTGGTGATGACGTGCAAAGCGCTCACATTATGGAGTGTTTTTTGCTTAATGTTCTTTCATTTAAGGGATTTGAAAAATTAAACGCTTTCCATCACAAGGCTGTAGCAAAGCTGCAGTAATGGTTTTTCTACCTTGTCTCCCTCTGCGTTCTCTGAAAGATGCTCTGTGCTAGTGCTGGACTTGCTTGGGCATCAGCGGTTGTGCTGAGAGCTTTGTGCAGTGGAGAGAAATGGTTTTAAGCATTTGCAAAGGGAAATTTCCCACCAAGCCGCCTGTGCATGCTGTCCTTGTGAGCCCTGGTGGCATGGGCTGCCCCACAGCTCCTGCAGGGCCAGAGGTTCCCCTATGGTGCCTGGGGAGGGCTGGCAGCTGCTGTGCTTGCTGCTTTCCCTGCCACTGCTCTCAACCTTGTCTTGTTTTCCCTTTCAGATTTTCCGGCGAGCGGACAAGAACGGTGAGTGCTTTGTTCTGCTGCCTCCTCCCCCTCTCAGCCCTGGGTAAAGCTGTAGCCCTTCCTCACTGAGAGGTTCACTGCAAGAATGAAGGACAAGGACAGGCAGCTCTCTGCCTGGAAGAAAATTGCTTTTCTGCTTTGCCTGGAGGTGAAGGCACTGACTGACCAGGGGCTGGGAAAGCAGTTTTCCCAAACTCAGCATGGCCTGTGTGTCACCCAGCACAGGGCTGTGGGTGCTGAGATGTCACCACCTGCACCACTACTGCACAATGGCACTGCGATGGGAAGCAGGGCTAGCCAGGATCCATCAGGCTTTTTCTCTGTCCCTTGCAGCACTGACTCTGCCCTCTGTTTGGGTGACTCTGCTCTTCAACCCCACCACAGCCCCTCATGTCTCAGTGTTAGGCTGGAGTTATATTTGGCACTCTTAAACCAAGAAGTTCAATGCCACGAGTGGTTTCTACAAGCCTTTCTCCCACCTTGGCTCTTACCTTTCATGGTAGATTGCAGGTTCCAGAAGCCACCTTTGTTGCAGATCAAAATGCAGCTCAGGAGCATCAGTTCCCTACAGATTGGAAAGAGAGAGCTCATGAGTCTAAGAAAAGATTTTCTTTCCATAGAGATCTGATACCATCCTCACTGTGACACTTATAATAGGCTCTGTATTGAGGAGAACTGAATGGAAAGCCAGCCTGAAAACTTATTTAAGTGTAGTTTCAATACATTTCTGAAAATGTTACAAAAGGTCTTTTGGGAGGATCAGGGTAGCTGAGATTCCCACCTAGGAGCACTTGCCCTGCTTGCCAACCCTGCTAGGTATCTGATGGGGTTGCTCTGCCTGATGAGATGTGCTTTCAATGAGATCTCCACTCTAATTATCATGCACAACACGCCCAGCTATCCCACGCTTCTGTAAAGAGGCTGCTGAGAGGATTGCTGGGGCTTGTATGCTTCTTTCTGCAGATATATAATTATTCTTCCCTTTTGTTTAAATGCAGATGATGGGAAACTGTCATTTGAGGAGTTCAAGAACTATTTTGCTGATGGAATCCTCAGCTCGGAGGAGCTGTGGGAGTTGTTCAGTGGCATTGACAGGCGTCATTCAGAGTAAGTACCATGGTGGTGCAGAGGAGAGGAGATGAAGGAGGGTATGAAACTGCTTGGCTGTAGATGGAGGACATTTGGAGGCGGGTGCAATAAATAGGGCGAGATAAACCTAACTCTTGTGACACGCAGATGTTAAAATCCATTAAACACCGACTATGAGTACTGGTGATGAGAGAAACCAGATTTTCTGAGAACAGGCACTATCAGATTTACTTTAGTGCCATAAGAGCAAGCATCCATTTAAAATTACATTATGTTGGTTTGAAAAATGTCTTCCAGAAATACACAGCTCTACAGAGCAGGTTGCCTATCTGCAGGAGGAGCATGTGGTGATGTGAGGACGATGAACAGTTATCTTTGTGACTGCTGACACAGGGAGCTGATTTTTCACTTACGTAAGAACTTTCCACCAGAAATGGGCCTTATGAGTGTCAGTATAACTGTGAATTTAGGTCAGCACTTAACTCTGGGCTCCTGTAGGTTGGAGCTACCTAGGGAGATCAGCTGGGCTTTGCTGGGTTTGTCGTGCCGCTGACTGCAAATTCTGAGCAGTCCCTGCCTGCAAGTCCCTGAGCTATCCACCCTGAGTTGGGTGAGCGGAGTGATTCATTCTGACCAAGCGTTGGGTTGGTGGGTTAGGTGATGCTCTTGATGTAGTGATGGGGCGAAGAAGAGCCCCCCATGCCTCTTTCTGTGATATGTATCAATCTGGACAGCTGCTGAGAAGGTGTTGTACCATTTGTGTGAGGACCGGAGGGCATCTTCCTCCAATGACTGCTTGCTGCTGTGTGTACAGTCAGGTGGGCTCGCTGGATGAGGGCAGCAGGAGGTGACCTGCAGGTGCCTCCTTAGTCTCTTTGGGAACCCGGGATGTAGCAGGGAGCTGTTGCCTTTCTGTGCTCCTTCTACTGAGCCTCAGTTTGGGATGATGTTGGAGTCATCACCAATGCAATACCACCGGAAAACAGATTGCAGCAAAACAGAGGGCTTTATCTGACTGACAGAGATCTCCTGGTTTACCATTGCTTTCAAGATAGGTTTCCTGATGTCCCTGAGCAGCAGCTCCACCAAACCTCAGCCCATCTGCCTATGGAAGAAACTGCCCGGTGCCCCGCTGACTCTGCAGGCCCTATGCCCCAGGACAGCACGCCTGCTCTGAGAGTCATGTGTGGCCTTAGCTGCTGCAGTGCTCTCTGGAAATTGTCACCTGTAATGACAGTGGTAGCTATGACAACGTGGTGTTTGCAGCACTGAGCTGGTGACATCTATTAGCAGGGCGTGACCATTGTGTGTTTGATCTCTTTCTGCCATGAAGACCAGAAGGACCTTGCAGACAAAGTTAGTTTCCAAATTTTTGTATTCACTAACTTCAAGGAAGCACAGGAGACCCCTTGTCCTGCAAGGATGCCTTCAGTTCTCCACGGGAAGATGGGATAGATGGGAAGGCCCAGCCCTGAGGATGTTTCAGGAACACTCCCTGTTTCTGTCCCTGGCTGGGAGGGAGCCATGTGCATGTGCACAGGGTTAGTTCTGGGACAGTGAGCACGTGGGAGAGGGATGGATTTGGGATTGTGGCAGCAAGGGAGCTGTATTTAATTTCACCAACCTGATCATTAGCTGGTGAAGGAGCAGGTGCCTGGTGCTCAGCTAATTGCCTGGTAGGAGGCAACCAGTCCTTTGCAAACAACGTGTTTGTCAGAGTGCCCTGATCCTGGCCTGGAGCTCTGTGCCTGCTGGGCTGAGGGCTTTCCAGGCAGCCTTGTCCCCAGGGAGAAATTACCAGGGACAGCCACCTCCTCTGGGATGAGGTCTCTCCCTCAGGCCAGCTCCACTGTTGCTGGCTTTGTGCACAGCCTTCCACGAGGCAGTGTCAGCTTTCACTTGGTGCCACTCCAGGCTGGATTTGGCCTGGCAGTGAACCGTGGTGTTTGCTGTCACACAAGTGACACAGAAACCCTGTCCAGGGCAGGCAAGCAGGCTTGGCTCTGGGCAGCTTCAGGATGCATTAGATAGTTTATCGCTTCATTGACCTTGCCAGAGACTTCAGTTCAGAAATGTTACAGAGTTTTCTTTCTGTTTGCATAAAATGGAACTGATAAATATGCACTGGGCTCTGCACAGATCTACTTACCTGCTGCACAGTACAGGTGATGGAGAAATCAGTCAATATTTCCTTGCTGGACCAAGGAAAGCTTCCCATGGCTCTGCATCTGGAGTCAGGCTTTCTGCCATTTGTTCTTGGAGCATTCAGGGAAGGCTCCCACTTTGCGGAACTTCTAGTGCCTCATCAGGGCTGTGCTTGTAGCCCTGCTGTCTCCTGGAGAAGAGCCCTGTACCAGACCAGGGCTCTGTCTCTCCCATTATCTTTCTGCCACGGGTGTTGACAGAAGGAGCTTAACAAGACTATATAGGAAGCACCTTTACCCTTCCAGCAATCAGGACCTTCTTGATAACATCACCAGCTCCTGTTGTCCTCCACAGATCTAACTTTGTTTTGAAACCATTTAGACTTTCAGCTCCAGCCATGCAGGCTGGAAGTTAGTTCCACAGTTGAGCTGTGTAGCATAATGCTTCTTTCTCCAGCTTTTTTGATTCCTGATACCTGCCAATTTTGTGTGATATTTCACAGGCTATCATGAGAGGTATTGCGAAGCTGTCAGTGAAGCCTTCTCCCTGCAGATGCTGTGATTGCTTTGAGCTTCACGGAGGAAACAAGCTTTTATACTGAGCAGAGCATTTTCAGAGGTAGATTTTCAGGACCATCTGCTTGTGTCTGAAATTAAAGGTGGGCAGAGGTCTTCAGAGGTCAACCTGCTGCTGGTGTGCTTCTTGCACATGAATTCAGCATAAGCATGGTCAGCTCTGCAAGCACACCTAGCTTTCTCTTCTCATGTTCTATAGCTTTTTTGACAGTGGGAAAGTTTCACTCTTAATCCAGATGGTGAATTCGGTCACAAGGATGCTGTGTTCATCAGGTCTGTGTTGAAAAGATTGTTTCATTGTCAGTGACAGTCTGACCCAAGAAAACACAGCAACAGAGATTTTTTTTTTTATACCCAGACATTATCTGTGTCTGGGTAATGGAGTGCTGCCCAGACACATACTGACTCTTTCATCACTGCCAGCCTGCATCTGCTCCCCTGGCTCACAAAGCTGACATCTGGGAAGATTAATATTTTAGAGGTCTCATGCATTATTTGTTCTCCTTCCAGAGGGCCCACAGCATCACACTCTCCTTTCCTCCCTTCCTCTCTGTCCTTCCTGTCTGCTTGTGCTCCACCTCCGGTGTCACCCAGTGCTCAGGCAGGACGCTGGTGATGTTTGTTAGAGCTGCCTCTGTAAGGTTCAGCTCAGTTCTGAGCAGGTAGAATAAAGGCTGAGGAGTAACCCAATGTGTGTTTGCTGAATTGGGTGGAGGGATCCCATCGGAATATGTTTGCAAAAAACTTCTAATCCAACATATTTGTTTGAGTGATTGTTTGAAGGTTTTCTGTTTCTCTATGAGACATTTTTAGTCTGCATTTCTCATAGATACTCCATTTTGGTTTTAAAATATCTCCTCATTCTAATTTTTCGACATTTAGGAAATGTTTTGTAGTGAAACTGAATGCAACTTTTGGCAATACCTCAGTCTAACAGCGAGGTTCACTGCTGCGTTTCACTTGTCAGAGAGTGCAGCACCAGAGCTGGCACTGGAGGAGAAGAGACCGTGTCTCCCTGTGTGCATTTTCATCCACCAAAACTTCTGCTACAGAAAAAGCAAATGTTTTTGGGAGCAGTGGAAAAGCTCCATTGCTGCAGAAGTGTCTTGGGAGGAACAGCATGCAGGATGCTACCAGAGCAGCCCTGTGTCTGTGCCCAGACAGGTGGGTGGCAAGGGGTCCTGAGATCCCTTCAGAGGTCCCCAACGCTGGGATTGTCCCCTCCTGAGCACGTCTGTATGGGATTGCCCTGCACAAGTGGACTGAGACCCAGCATTGGAGGTGTTTGGACAGAGAACTGAGGTGCGTGTGCTGTGAGCTCACTGCTCTGTGCATGGACTGATGCAGTGTGCCCCAGAAAGTGTCAGGAAGATCTCACGTACCTTTTGGTTCTGCATCAGTTGGGAAAATCTAGGGGGGAAAAAAGAGATCCAGCACATCCTCCTTTGTGTGGGAGGTAGCTGTCAAATCAGGCTGACAGGAGCTTGGATGCAGTCTGTTGAGAGTTCTGATCTTGAGCCACGAGTGAAGGATTTGGGATCTCTGAAGGTCTGCTGACCTTATGTTTTTTAAGATCTCTCAGGAAATTCCCTCAAGCCTCTGGTGCTGTGGAAGAACTGGTTGTGTCACATTGCTTCCTGTCTTTGCTCTGATGCTCAGTGTCACAGCATCAGCCAGTCTTTCAACTCTGGAGAGTGACTGCAACTCTAAAGAGCGCAGCGTAAGGGTTTGGAACCAGATCTGTGATCACAGCAGAGGTTTCCAATGTGAACGTTAAATGGTAAAAAAAAAAAAAAAAAACCACCAAAATTCCCATCTGCTTTGCTGAAGCTGATTGATGTTTTCTTGCATCAGTTCCAGGCACATTCTGACAAAATCCTGCAAACATAATGATAAGATCCTCCATCATCAGTTCAAGCTTAATTACTGTTAATCAGAGGTTTGAACATAGTCAAAATACAGCTATGTGGAGAGCCTCAGAATAAGTGCTTCGGAGACAGAGGATGCCTGTCCTGCATTGATAAGAGGAGGTGTCAGAGGGAGGAGCTATTGGTACTGCACTCTGTCTTTTTTTCTTTTTTTTTACCCTTTTCTTATTGCACTGTCTCTTCTCACCATGCAGTGCTGTGCTCTGGCAGCTGGTGTTTCAGTGCTGACAAGGGGAGAACCAAGTGTGATTTTGCACTTTTGCAAGGCAGGGGCAGTGCAGGTGCAGGACCTGGGAATCAGTGGCCACACAGAGTTTGCCCACTTGGTTTTGCTAACTTGGGTCTGCATCTCCTCTTTTGTGTTACTCATCTCTTGGATGGGAACCAGTGGCTGCAGTTATTCCTCTGGAGCACAGGTTACACAAGCTCTGCCATGAGTGCTGCAGTGCCCAATCTCTGTGCCAGTACAGCAGCAAGGCACTTCCACAGCAGCTCTGCAGGTTCCAGACAGTTTTCAGAAACTTGTAGAAAAAAAATAGGAAGGAGCAAGATATTTTTTGCCATTTAAATTCATGCTTCAAACCCCAGTCAGCTTGGCAGAGCTGTGGTGGGGTGCATGGAGCTTCTTAGAGGTGGGATCAGTAAAGCTTGACAGAGAGAAGTTGGCAGGTGAAGGGGCATTGGGTTTTGTTGATTATCTGTACTGTATCTCAGGAGAAACACTATTTTTATCAACTTTAAAAACTATCTGCACTGCCTGGACTGTGGTCCAGAGCTCTGCCTTAGTCAGCTCCTGCAGTGGTGTAATGTGGATGAACTGAATCACATCCCAGTACTGCCTCCACTGCCTAAGTAATGCCTGATGCAAGTAACTAAATGCAGGGGCTGCAGTCCCACTGCCAGGGGCTTCTTGCTCCCAAAGAGGTTTGGGTTTGGTTATGCAATTTCTGTTTCATGACCCCAGTACTTGCCCTCCCAGTGTTCCTGCACCCTGAAATTGGGTTCTCCAGCAAACCCCAAGTGCAGAAGCATCCTCTTGAGTCCATCCTCCCTGGCACACTCTCCTGCAACACTCCCAGTGTTTCCCTGCCCAACTCTGTCTGCTGGGGCTGTGCAGGTTCTTGGGTCACAGGGGCCAGGTGACAGCCCAGGGCAGCCAGGGTCCTGAGACTTTGCCAACCAACTGCCCCACACCTGAGCCTGCAGCCTGCTCTCTGCATGGGGCTGCCCTTGTGTTCTTGGCTGTGGAACAGCGACGTGCTGCAGTCTGCTGAGCTTTGCAGGCGTTGCTGGTCCAGGTGGGTTGATCTGCTTACAGCAGGAGCACTGACAAGGTGCTATGTTTCCCACGTAGTCTGGGGAAATGTAAAATTGACATCTGTCAGCTCAAAAATGAGAGGCTTGGACATTGCTATTCCCACTAGGGTTTGCATATTTTCATAATTGGAAGCACTGTGTTATTAAAGATCGTGGAATCTTGACAGAAAAAGAGATGCAGAAACCAGTAGCAGTGCTGCAGCCACTTTTGTGCTGGGAGCCCAGCAAGCTCCAGATATCACCAGTTCCTCTACGTGTGACAGTACTTAAGCATTTAAAATCATTTCTTTATACTGTCTTCCACTTTTCCAATCAGGTGTAAAAAAGGCTGCAGACGCTTGGGAGATTTTGAGACAGCAGAATTTCTTGAGGAGGCTGATTTGAATAAATGACATTGGAGCCATGCAGGTGATGTGAGGCATCATAAGCAGAGCAGCTTTGGCTGCTTGAGTTTATCTGCCAGTTCTGGGCAGTGTCCAGCATTCTGCCCCAAAACTACTAGGTACTTCTGCCTGTGTTCTCCTTCCTCTCCACCCAGCAGTGCCTTTATTAGCAGGAAGAGGGAAGTTGGTCCTTCGTTTGCAGTGCTTGAGAGTGCTGTGACCAGGGGGCTGGAGCTGAGTGTGTAGAGCTGCATTTGTAGGGTGACAGCTCTGGGTTTAAGGCTTGGGGCTGTTTTGCCACAATCCTGTTTACAGTAGTGGGACTGTGTCCCTGCCTACCTGGGCATGTGGTGGTTTTCCCACAGGACTCCTGCCTTGTCTGGCACCTGGCCCCAAGAAGATTCAGGGAACTAACAAGCTTTTCAGTCTGTTGTTTTCTTGTTTTTTGTTTTTTTCCTTCATCATCTATGTGCTGTCTGCAGGTACCTTGTGTCTGTCAGCCTTACAGGAGCTGCTCCAGGGGCATGTGTGGGGCAGGGAGGACAGGAGGAGAACTGGTGTCACATGGGAAGGACCTGAGCAGAGGCAATGCTCTTCACACCTTCCTGCTGCTGCAGGTGCTGAGCACAGCTTCTGAGCTTGTGTGGCTTTTAATCTTTCTAATACAGCCTTAAAAATGCTCTGGAGAAGCTGTAAATTCACTGGGGCTCCAGACGAGCTTTCAAGACCCCACTCACCACAACTGTTTCTCCCAAAACAGCCTCACCATCTAACAAAACTGTTTTTCTTGCAGCAATGTGGACACAGAGAAGCTGTGTGGTAAGTAGGCTGATCTTCTGTTCCTGAGGGGCTTTGTCTCTTGAGATCTGCAGGGGGTGTGTGCATCTGGGCTGGGCAGGCTGGGTGGCACTGATGGGTTCCTGTGTGTGGGTTCCAGCTGGCCGAGGGAGGGTGACAGAGGGTATCTGTGCTTTCCTCCAGGGATGGGGCAGTTGTCCCTGGGGCAGAAATGGGCTGTCCATCTGGTGCCAGGCAGGAGGTGTGATTGCTGGGTGGGAATGGGGATGCCCCATGCAGTGCTGGAAGCAGCTGGCACAGGGGAGGCAAGGAAGGAGATGTTTTAGGAGTTCACTGTGTCTTCTCTCCCACTTCAGATTATTTCTCAGCGTATCTTGGCGAGTACAGGAACGTGCTTTCTGCACTGGAAACACTCAACTCAGCTGTCCTGGCAGCCATGGACAAAACCAAACTGGTAAGGATGAGGCAGGAGGGTGGGTAACAAGTGGTGTTCTCATTTTCTTGTTCAGCGTTAAATGTGGGGAGGCTGCAGATGTGGTACTTCCCAGCTGTTACAGGTTATGTGCTGCAAAGAGGTTTGATGTGGATGGGTTACTTGAGGGTGGATTCTGTGCCAGGCAGCTCAAGCTTGAGCTTCAGTGGATATGAGTTTCTGCTCATGGAGAGGGACAGGAGTTGCTGTAGGGAAAGGGCCACTTCAGGAAGTTGCCAAGTGTTCAGAAGGAAAAGAATGGTGAAATCCATTGGCTCCCAGCTGAGTTCAATGCCTTCCCTCTTCCTGCAGCTTATACTGAGGGGAAGCAGATCTGAGGCTGTTAATGAGGCCAAGCAGCATCCTGCTTTGTCTGCCTTCCTGCCTGCATGTTGAAGGACAGGAGTCTGCAGCATGCAGCACTGCAACTGAACTGCAGCTGCAAGAGAGCAGTAACAAATGCTGGAAAGGACCCTTCTGGGTATCAACATCTTGTTTGCATCTGAGGAGTAAGAAATGGTTTAGCTTTGTACCTGGGGCCATTGCCAGTAAGGTGAGTAGGGAAAAACAGGCAGTTCCCTTCTGGTCAGAGAAGCAAAGGGTCCTGCTGCCAGCTCCCCTGAGCAGCTCTCTGGGGTATTTGTGTCTCTGTAAACTCACTCATGATCTTGCCCTCTGTGACTCCTTCTGGCCAGATCCGCCCTCAGTAGTGTCTCCCTGTGCAATCTTATTAAATGCAAATACAGAGGGAGAGAATGATTCATCTGGAGAGAACTGTGCTTTATTTGACTTCTTTTCTTATTTATTTATTTTAATAATGGATTCATTGTATATTCATGTATTTCTCCCAAGTACAGCACAATTACTGTCTGCTTCACAGCATTGGCATGATGTATTCATTCATTTAATAGTTTCTGGTGTAAACATCCCAGAGAGTTCCGTTATAATTACATGTCGCTCTGCAGCCCTGTTCAGCACACACCTTGAACCACTCATTTTCATAAATTAACTTCTCATTTTCCTTATCTCTTGCCCTTTTTCACTGGGTTTGAAGAAATAAAAAGCAACCTGTGCTGGCTTTGTTGTTGAAGTTGTAAGACGTTGGATGCAGCCTCTAGGAAATGGAGCTTGGGGGGGGTTTCTGGTGTCACAGGTTTTCCCTGGAAAAGGGAAGCAGGTTTCTGCTGTTGAAACAGGTTTGTGTGTTTGTTTGTTTTTGCACCTGTGATGCCTCTGAGCAGAGCTGAGAGGAGGGCAGGGCATGCTGGTTGTGCAGCACCTGGTTAAGTTGCAAGTGCTGGTGCTGCTGGATGCTGCTCCATGCCCAGCCCTGGGTGACCCAGGGAGAAACCAGGGCTCATGTTGGAGCTGTGGGAAATGTACCACTGCTAGAGGCTGGCAGAGATGTTAAACACTGCTTTCTTAACCTGCTGTGACCTGAATGCCTTCCCATGTTTGCATTTCCAGATGGGCTATTCCGGGAGTAATGGGTCTGTTAGGGTTGGGTGGGAAGATTTTAGCCAGATCTCACACCTGTCTGAGCCAGGGCAATGGGCAGAGAATGGAGGTTTCCCATGTGATGTCTGCCTGTTGTTTCTGTTGACTCAGTCATCCCCCGTGCTCTCGGGGCTGATGACTGAGAGTTCCACTTTGTCAGAGGAACGTCCCTGAGCCGAGTGAAACTTCCTCCTGTGGGTTTTGCTGGAGGTGCAGCAGTGCTGGGTGCTGAACAGGCTGAAAGGTCCTGGCGTGCTGAAGTGGCCCTCACTATAAAACTCTGCCTCCAGAGCAGGGCTGTGCGGTCACCTTGGTAGAGGATTTTCAATAGCTGCCTAGTTTTCCCCAGGCTTTATGTAAGAGAGCTTCCTGTGATGCTCATGGGGACAGTGGTACCCAGATGTATGGGAACTGCTGAGTTCCAGCTTGAACTACTGATTGAGCACCTGGGGAAGGGACCCTGTCAGCCCTGGGAGCACAGATAAAGGCAGTTCAGCTGTGGGACTAGAAGGACTAGAGCCTGGCTGCACCTCTCTTAGACCTTATTTGAGGGCTGACTGCCAGTGGGGAAGGATCTCTTTCTGGAGTTTTCCCTGTGAGCTGAGATCCTCTGAGGGAGGTGAGCAATCCTTTTTCCTTCCCTTATAACACCTTTCTATTGAATTAGTCCCTCTGTCATTGCACCCCCTGTATCACCATTTAATTGTGTTGACCTTTCTGATTATTATACCTGGACCAGCTAAAGGAAGAAGGGCATCTCTGATTTGGCCTGGGTCTCACCAGTGGAATCACAGCATCCCTTGGTTGTGAGTGTGATCTGTCTCCAGTAGCTCCTTCTTTCTTCTGCCTGAGGATTGCTACCCCTGTATCCTCCAGGCACTTGTTCCACAGCCGCAGGAAGCCTCAGGTAAATAAATATGAACCCACTTTTCAAGGTGGAAAACAGAGCATGGGATGCTTTGTTAACACAACAAAAACACGCCTCATGGGAGACAGGCTGGGCTTGCTCAGACAGTGTTGGGCAGCGAGCTGCAGGGAGGGAAATACAGAAATCAAAGCTCAGAGGGAATGTGGTGCGACTGTGCTGGAAGCTGTGGTTTGAAGTGGTGCCACTGAAAGCCTTCTTGGTGCCTTGGCTCCCACCTCTGCATGCAGGGTGCCTGGCACAGACGTGCAGTGTGTCTCCTGGCTGTGCCCTCGGGTGCTGAGTGCCAGCAGTCGCCTTGTAGGCTGCTGCAAAATGCTGCAGGAGCGTGGGAAATGGAAGCCAGGTTGGTCCTTGCTGTTGCTGTGACAGCAGTGACTGTAGGAAATAGCGTTTGTGTGGGCAGCAAACCTGCACCACCTCGTTCTGCTTCATCCTCAGTTGGCAGGAAAAGAAATGTCGGGGTTCATGCATTCCCATCCTTCCTCTTTGGTGGAAACATGGTGAAGAATGACACCTGTTCAAGAAAAGAGTTGGGTTTTTTTGTTTGGTTGTTTCCTAATATAATAATTATGTATTTTTAAATATATTAAATATACCTTATTCTGTGGCTGAACTTTGCATTTGCGGTATAATAGTGTCAGTGTAAGATGCAAACAGTCTGATATCTCTAACAGGGATCCTGTGTGCTAGAATCTTCTCATTCTCTAGCCTGCAAACACTGCAAACCAAGCTACGAATACCCCTTCAAATCAGATGCTTTGATGTCTCCATTGGCAGGAACTGTGTGTTCACCTATTCCATTCTGTGTCCCAAGTTTAACCACCATCATAAGAAACAAATAAAACCTCTCAAAGCACAATTGCAGCAGTTCTTGGCAGCTTTGGGATTCTTGTTTGGGTCAGCAGAGCTGAATACCAGTCTGCAACTACAGTTATTCTCTTGTGCTCACTGAGTTATTTTCTGCTTTCCAGGAGCCTTTGCTGTGAGCAAAAGCTGCTGTGTGCTCAGTGAGATGTATTTTATTGAGGTTCTATTGACAGTGGGGTTTGAAGTGCTTATTGCAATACCCAACAAGAGGGTTTTTATTTTTATTTTTTGTTCCCTAAAGTGAGCTGTGCAGCTGAATCAAAGTGAAAGTGTATTTTCAATCAATTCTCTCCCTGGTATGAGATCTTCCAAGGTGATGCAGAGGGGTGAGTTAGAATTTGATGTCTGCTGAAATGCCTCCTTTGAGCCCAGACATGAGATGCCCATCACTTGATGTGAGGCAGAGGGAACATTTTTCATTATGGAACTCCAAGGGGCTTTAGTGATGCAGTGCTGCCTGGCAGTGCCTCACTGTGCCTGCAATGTGCCCTGAGGCTTGGAGACTCCTCTGCTTTCTGTTGGATTCCTGAGAGCTCCATAGGGCTCTGGGAGGATGGTTGTTTCCACCCTTCTCTCTGTGTGCTCCCAGGGGCATGCTGTGTTTGAGCAAGACAGGAGGGAGCTGGCTTGTTGTGCACAGGGCACATCTGAAATGCTTGCAGCTGTATGGGACCCTGCTTTGTCCATTTGGAATGGTTGGAGGTACGTAGTAAGAGATGGACATTGGAGCAAAGTGGAAGTGTATGTTGGAGCCAGGTGGGCTCATCTCAGCTGCTGTGTACAGAGCAGATTGGAGCCTCCAGAAATGTCTGGCAGGTACCTGAGCTCTCCTCTGAAAGAGTGTAGTTGGGGGGTGAGCTGGGAAGGGAAACCTGAGCCTGTCTCAGCACTATGCACCTAGCATGGACGTCCCCAGGTACATCCCAGAGGTGCCCCAGCTCCCATTGCTGCTCTGGGCAGGGGGAATTGCTTCCTCTGACACACCTTGCAGTGAGGCCAGGGGCTCTGTTTTGTGCAGCTGTGCACCCCCTCTGAGTAGGCATGGCTGAGGGTATGCGAGCTGCTCGCTGCAGGCAGCACAGGGGGACAGAGCTGGGGCTCTGCTTCCTAAGGCCGCACCACCATCAGCTGCTTCTCTGCCGCCCTCTCACTCTGACAGAAAAGAGATTCGTTTTGAGAGATGGATAAAAATCCATGCACAGTGGAGCTGCTGTGATGAGAGCTGTCTACTTGGACAGAGAGCAGCTGCGGCTGTCTGTGCCTGCTCTGCAGATGAGCATCCCCTCCACTTTCAAGGCCACGAGCTGGCATTGCATAGAGCTGCAGCCCTGCGAGGTGACAGCTGCAGGCAGAGCTGTTTCCAGCATCAGGGTGAGTGTGTCTGGGTAATTACATTAACGACTTTGTTTCTGCTGTGTGGGACTGCTGGCTCTGTGCATCCCCCTGCTCCTGGCGAGAGGCCTGGTGTGGCCCTGGGACGGGGTCTGTGCCTTGCACCATTTCTGACAGCAGCTTTGGAAAGGTTACATCCAAGTGCTTTTATGCAGAGCTTTTGGAATTCGGGATCCTCAGTTCTTCTGTGTGTTGGAGAGAAACAGAATAGGAATTGGAAATATTTGACCTCAATAATGCAACCACATCACTGGAATCTGTTTTGGAGAGGAGGGTTTGAGCTCAGTGCCCAGAGTGGGGCTCACTCAGCTCCCTGAAGCACCAAACTGCCTTCATACCAAAATTACAGAGTGAGTTCTGTTTTCTGGTTTTCCCCACCTGTACTTCATACTCAGCGCTGGGCTGCTCTGTTGTTGTGCTCAGAGATCACTTCTTGCAGTAATGTTGCTGCAGTACAAGCACGTGTAGCCCTTCTCAGCTCGTTCCTTCCATGGATGTGGCTCCTCATGCAGACCTGTGGGGCCCTGCTGTGCTGGCAGGGAATCTAGGAAGGTTGGCTTTGCTGTGGTGCTCTGGGTGTGCGCAACCTCCTGCCTGAAGCCTTGGGGCCTGGCCATGGAGCAGCTGGAGCAGGTGATCCGAGCTCCCCTGAATTCAGTGTGGGTGTATTGCAGTGATGTTGGATGGGCCCAGGAACAGCTTGGAGCACCAAGGGAAAGCAGCTCAGTTCTTTTGGAGCATTCAGATTTACTTTGGACTCCTGCAGCAGGGCAGGAGCTGGGCCTTGATCACCTTCCTGCAGCAGTGATGGCTTCTGTGCAGCACTGGGACACTCCATCTGCCTGCTGGAGCGTTCTGTGTGCATACTGGGGCCTTGTTGCTGGTACTTTTCCTTTCCCATCCACACGTGTTGGGTGGACATGAGTGATGCTGCCATCGAGCCTTCAACCCTTGCTGCCATGCTTCTGTCCGGAGCAGCCAGGAGCTTCAGCAGGCAGCCTGTGTTGGAGTGAGGTTTGCAGCTCTGAGCATGTGTTCTTGGGAAAGCCAGGAAACGTGGAGGAGTCTCCTGACTGCATGGTGTCACCCACTGTGTCCCTGTTGGTGTACTCAGGTACCTTCTAGAGACTCTGGAAGGCCAACAGGTGGAGCTCAGGGGAGCTTTGGTAGAGAAGCCTGAGCTTATTTAAGGGCTGTCCGCTTCCAAATATGTCTGTGCTTCCTCACGTAGAACTGTGGCATCTGACTGTTCCTTTCCTCTTCCCCACAGAGCTACGAGACCTCCTCCAAGATGGAGCAGTTCCTGACCCGCTTCCTGCTGCGGGAGACCATGCACCAGCTGCAGTCCCTGCAGGGCTCGCTCGAGTGTGCTGTGGACACCATGGAGGAGCAGGCAGGACGGGAGAGGTACTGGGTGCTTGCTGGGTGCTTGCTGTGCCCTGGCACAACCATGGGGTCACGGGGTGCTTCTGGGAGGGATCTGTTGGAGCTGCCCTTTGTGACCCCAGTGTGCAGTTGGCCCTGGGAAGGACTGACCCCAGCTCCTCCTTTGCATTTTATTCTTTCAGAAAGGACATAAAGATATCAGAGACTTTGGTTAGCTTGAGGTCGGGGCGGCGATGTGGGCGCAGAGGACAGAAGAACATCTGTCTGTCTCCAACAGACCCCTACTCTGGGATGCTGACCACAGGTACTGTAGCTCAGCCATCCTGGGGCCGTATCAATGGATAAGGGTGTCTGCCCCCACCCTGCTACTGCCTGGACTGAGTGTGAGAGCAGTCTGCAGCAGGGTCTGGACTGCTGCACCCAGAAGTTACAACCCAGACCACTGTGAGATTTTGAATCTCTTGAGCAGCAGAAAGGGTTTCAGTACAAAAATCAGTTTCTTGGTTTATATCAGAGGTTTAGAAACTCCTGCGGTTTTCTGAGTCTTCAGCAAGCTTTTGTGGTGACATCTCTCTGCCTTCACCTCTGCAGGCGTTTGTGTGGAAGCTGACAGCCAGTGGATGGCAGAGATCTCCAGGCTCCAGCAGCTCATTGAGAAATTGGAGTGCAAGGTGCGGGGGGCTGGGGGCTGCCCCACACCTCAGTGCCAGAGCAGCGCTGGGACCTCGTGCCAATAGCTGTGGTATTCAGCCCTGGCTTCATTACAGAGCTGCACCATTTCACCAGACTCTGACTTGTGAGTCAGTCTGGACCCACAGAGCCCCACAGATGTGTGTGTGTCACATCCCCTCATCCCCAGGTATCTGAACACCTCTGAGGTGGTGCTCATCTCACACTGAGCTGGGCTGGGCTGTGGGTGGCTGCTCATTTGCTTTATTACAAAATTCTCAGCTAACAATGATTCTGTGAAATGCAGAGCCCACGCCTGGAGCCTCTGAAGGAGGAAGCAACGTGCAAAGGAAGAGATGAAGTAAGTGCTGGGCCTGTTGCTTGTCTCTTGTGGTAATGCTGATGTGTGCACAGATTTTTCTCTTGCGCACCTCTGTCACTGGCTTTGGTCCAGAGCTGTGTTTGTTGCCCAGGGCACATGCAGCCCAAGGCACGTGCAGCTTCTGGGTGTGTGTGTGCCTGTGATCAGCCCGAGGAGGGCAGTGCTCTGCTTATGAGCACCCAAACGTCTCAGCTT
>JAOWBP010050448.1:0-19517 GCA_028571105.1 Tragopan temminckii
ACGGGACCCGGCGCGCGGAGAGGTCCCGGCGCCGAGCGGCCGGCGCAGCCGCTGCCGGGCCTCGTCCCACCCCCCCGCCGGCCCCGGCCGTCGCTCTCACCCGTCCATCGCCGAGCAGGACAAAGCGCTGACCAGCGGGACGGAGAGCCGCGCAACCGACGAGCACGGAGAGCCTGCGAGAAAATGGCGGCGGGGCCTGCACGGAAATTGCCGAACGTTGCCGAGTGCCGGATTCCGCTCCTCGTCCCTCGCCGCCACGGAGCATGCGCCAGAGTCCCGAGCGCGCGCAGAAGGCGCGCCTGAAGCTTCTGCCGTCGGCTGCCCGGACCGTGAGGCGGCGCGAGCCTGCCAGGCCTCGGGCGGGAACGGGGCGCGGCCGCGGCTCGGCGCGCCGGGCTGTGGAAGTGGGCGGTGCTCCGCGTGTCGGCGGGCTTTCTGGGGGCACGGTCTCGTTTGGGAGAGCCGCTGCCCCGCGTGAGAGTCTGTCTGATAGAGACGCGGATCGTGCTCTCCCTTATAGCTGACAAGCGGTATTATTTCAAAAATAAAGACGACTGTGCGAATCGGCCCTGCAGCTTGCGCTGTCTGTACGGAAGTTGTTGTTGCCGCGCTCCTCCGGCAACTCCAGCGGCAGAGCACGTGCCCTGCCTGGCTGCGGGGAGCCTGCTGCCTTTGCCCGCTTTTTTCGCCTGGTCTTAACATTTCACAGGGCGTGCGAGGTTGCTAGAAAGCAGTACTCACTTTACAGTCTTAAATTACATTCAAAAAAGTGTTTTTATACATGCGATGGAAAATCTGAAAGTGACCTTAATGTGCCTAAAAGATCCCAAGCATAGAAGGACATTAAGGAGCATCATCTTAAACCCATTTCGCATCTCTTCTGTGATACTCCAGTTTCCTCTTTTTTCGTGACGTCCACCAGAAGCCATCTGATTAAATGAACTAGCAATACTCACTCAGTTTATCCTCTGAGTGATTTGCTCCTCCATATAATGGAGATAGAGGAGAAAGCAGTAAATGTTTACAGCAGAACGGAAACTGGAACTGAGTTTGCAGATACTTGGGAAACGTTTACTTAGCAAAAGAACAGACGGCAGAGGTAGGAATGGACGTGAATTTATAGAGCAAAACTCTGGTCACCTTGAATCCAGAAATAAAAGAAATAATTGATTTGGAATTAACCAAGGCATTCAATCTTAGAAGGAAAGAAAAATACATCAAACTATCAAAATACATTAATTCATTCAGTTGCTTATTCAGTACAGTATTTCATCTTCCTCTTTAAGTAGCTTTGTCTTTTTTACTATAAAAGTATTTCAGTATGCTTTTGGACACCTTCATCTAGTATATTTTGAACACTGATAGTATAAGCAATAAGTTCATCATCTGTTTTCTTTGTAATATGTCTTTGATTTATCTTTCTCATAGTTTAGAAGTTAAAAAAAAAAAAAAAAAAAAAAAAAAAAGCTGCCTCAGACACCTCCTTTTCTTTCTGCCCTGTTAACTTCCTGCTGAAGTGTGGTACCAGGTATTTCAGAAGGCTCAAATGCTTGGTAATAGACAACCATTCAGTAAAACACCTCTATCAAAACCCTCCACGTTTACTTGTTATATTATGAAACACTAGGTCTTATACCCCTGTGTTCATCTTATTCTAACTGGAAGTTAAACATGTAGATTATTATTAGCAATAGGAAAGCTCAGTACTTTTAAAATTCTATTAATCTCACTCTGTATGGGAACTATTGAATCACAGCCTGAACCTCTGATTGATCACCTGAGGCAAGCACTGAGTCAGCCTCAGGAGCACAGGTGAAGGCAATTCACCTGTGTAGCTGGAAGGGGTGGAAGCTGGCTGCATCTTTCCTAAACCCTATTTAAGGGCTGACTGCCACTGAGGAAGGGTCTTTTTCTGGAGATTGCTCCTCTTGGAGTCTTCTTCTGTGAGCCCAGGACACGGGGAAGCTTTCCACTCATTTCTGATTATCCCTCTCTAATGCGATAATCTTTCCAGCCTAACTTCTCTGTGTACTTATTGATTATACATCTGTATACTCGTTGATTATACACACTCCTGCAGTAATATATTATTTTCCAAAATAATTTCCTCTGGTCACCATTACACATTTGAATGTTTTTCTTTCATTGATTGTTTCCTTTTTATTTCAAGAGCAGTGAATAATGAATAGTCCTGCAGCAATTCAGTGGTTAGTGGTGTATGCTTAGTGAAAGACTGTAAGAATTAGGAAGCACACAGAAACTGTCTCAAGTACCTTGTCTCAAATTCAGTGCTGAGTTTGGAGTCGTTGAGGAAAAAACAGCATCTGTATTTGCAGAGGATATCTCTTACAAGCATTTATCTGAATACCCCTTGGCATTCACAACATTGCAGAACAGCAAGTTGCATAATTTAATTGAACACTGTGTAAAATAGATTTTCTGCTGCTTGTTTCAAGCTTGCTGCCTGTTAGTTTCTGTTATTATCCATTACTAGTTTTCTTAACAAAATAGATGGGTAATTTTCCCTCTTATCCTAACCATACCATTCATGAATGCACGTACCACCTTCAGTTTTATACTGACAGTCTTTGTAAATTTAACTTCTTCTCTACTGGAAGTCATTCCATATTTTCAGTAATTCATCTTGCCTTATTCTACACCCTTCCTAATTCTATTCTAGAAGTTTGTGGTGTTCCTCATTATTTGTTACAAACCAAATGCTTTTATATATTTTTTTTTTTGTTTTATTTGTTTTTCTATTATTTTGCTGATAAAGCCAATCTGATTTCCACATTTGAGTGCTGCTAAACAATGAGCTGATATTTTCACAGGACTTAAGCTCTTTCCTGTGTGGTAGTCAGTCATTTTAGATTCCAGCATTTTGCATGTATAGTTTAGCTTTTTTTTTTCCTCCCTTGCATATTACTTCAATTTTTCAGGACAGAATTTAACTTGCCATTTTATCATTCAGTCACAGAGTATCATGAGAGCTTTCCACAATTCTTCACAGTCAGCTTTTGTTTTTATTACCATGAATAATTCAGCATCATCAGCAAACTTGGTCACCTCGATAATCAGTCCTTTTTCCAGATCATTTAAGAATATGCTGAACAGCACAGGTCCCTATGGTATGCTACAAGTGACCTCCCTCTACTGTAAGAATATAGACTTTTTTTTTTGTACCTTCATATAAAATCTTGTAGCAATCTATTATTAATAATTGATAAATAATAAGTTATTCATGTATCAAAGAATGTACCTACTAAACTTGTATCACCTTAGTCTCAAGAGATCTGGGCACAGAACTTCAACAAATTCTTTTTTTGAGACTATATCATGTTGTCAATCAATCCTAAAACACAAACTTACTGATTCCTGTGAAGAATTTTATTTCTTTTTCTGCTGGATATACTTGTACATTAACAGCTTTTCACTTGTCTGGATGACCAAAACTAGATACCTCTATCATCTCTTTGCTTTCCTTATATTAACAGTGAATGGTGTTGCTTAGTACATTTGTTCCTCTGGATATTATTGGAAAGGTTGATCATTCCATTCACCAGCTTTTGTTGCATTCAACCAAATTATTCTATCTTAAATCAGTTCTTATCAACTTCATAAATTCCCTAGATGCCTTTGAGCAAAGTCCTAAAATTTATTAGTAGCTGTTCATCTTTCTGTACTCCTGGAAACAACATCCTTAATCAACATTTCTTTCCAACAGTCTGTGTTGATTTACTTTCTTTTGTTGAACTAAGTTTTAAAGCTACTCAAGTAATTCTTACAAGCACTGTACCCTAAGTAAAAGTATTTTTTTTGAGTTCAGATCAGAACTTGTCTTACTGGTCCAAGTCCCACAGGATATTCTCCAGCATTTTATTTCTAATTTTTCTCCTAGAAGACAGCTTATTTTGGAAGGGCAAGGAGTGTTACTGCTCTCTACAGTCTTAAGTACCAAAACATGACAGTTCACACTGCACTTTGCTAAGCATTCATATAGATCAAAAGATCAGATTTTGGCAATTAGATTATCATTTGCCTGCTCACCTTTCTCTCATTTGTAGCATATTCACCTGGAAATTTCCAGAGCAGATACACCTTTTTCCACCACTTTTCGTTTTTAAACATATGTCCATTTACTTTCATTAGGTCTGGAGATCAATTTTTGTCTCTGTTACATATATGATGATTGCATGTATCTTTTGTACACTGAAGGTGGCTTGTTCTTTGCCTCAACTGGTTGGTAGCAGTGCAAGGGTTCTATCATGGGGAAAGCAGGGCTGCAGCTCTCTTCTCACTACTTTGCTCTGTCATGGAAACAGGTGAAATGAATGATTTCTTTCTGAAAGCAAAGATACGTCTGTGAGGTTATAAGGCAAAGGGCAGGAAGTTCTCTGCTTCTCAATCTAATTAAAGGTATCTATGTTATTACAGATAGATGTCTAAAGGCTCGCTTGGCATTCTAGGAGAACCAGCTGAAATATCCCAACACTAAAGTAATGATTGCTTTCCAAGTATGTTAACAAAATTATTTAGTAGCTTGTGAAAAGCTAGCAGTCCCATGACTGTATGGGTAGTATGACTGACAGGCACTGAGAATGGCTGCCTTTCTGATGTGTGGTTTGCTGGCCTAGGTTGTTACTCCTGCTGACAGGAACGGACTCGCACCAGAGCTTCAAGCCACAGCCTGAGTAAATAATTGCATACTTGAGAAGTAAACTGCAATTGCTTAACAGTTCGTATCACAAAATTAGGCATAGATGTAAGCTGAATGGGCTACTTAGCTGTATTTTCTGATTGCCCTCTTAACTCACAGGCCAATGTCAAACAGAAGACTTAACGTAATATCTTCAAGGATCCCATGCCTGTACAAGGCCTGAGATCACATGATTTAAAACATTGTAACCATAATTAGTAAAAAGATGGAAAAAATATTTTTTTTTTTTTTTTTACAAAAAGAAATGAACAGAGTGTTCAACATCAGAAATTAAAGGAGCCCAAATCCCTAGCAACATAGTAAATTAAAGCAATACATTCTCAAACAAAGAAAGAAATCTCATAGCAATTTCCAAGAATGGTCTTTGCACAGTTGGACTGAAATGGGAATTTTCCTATTGATTTCAGGAATCCACAACTTGAACTCTGAACTCTTTACAATTTAAAAGGAGTAAAAAGCATCTCACAGTAATTTTTAAAAGGTCGTGTAAGTGATATATGAGCTCACCTTTCCTCTTTACAGTTTGATGACAGAAAATGGAATTATTTTTGCAGAACTTCTTCAAAACTGTGCTCTCACAACATCCCATCTTCCACAAATTCTTCCAAACCGTTTTGCACCTCACATAGAAGCAGTATTAGGTTCCTGGGCTTATTTAATAGAGATTATTTTATAGACTCCTACAGGAATGTGTGAATTTTCAAAAAGAGTATCATAGGGGGAAAATATTTTCAAACTGATACTGTTCACACTGGTGAAACGAAAATGCTTTAAGAAAAGTATCTTCAAAGAAGAGACCCAGAAATGTGACTGTTTTTAAAAACGAAAATCTTCAAAGCAGGCATCTCTTTGTGAGGAAATCCTCAAAGAGGCATTCCTCCAGAGTGAGAATCACCGAACATGAAATCTCTTAACCTATATGAAAGCTTTGAAAGCTATAACCCATTCCTAAAATTGAAGGCAATATTTCCTTGATAGAATATAGAGTGTTATTAAAGGGGAAAATGACTTCATCGTTGCTAACTATGGAGGTGGTCAACCCTTACTTTAACAAAGGAGGAATGAAGATCATTAAAAGCCTTAACATAATGACAAAGTTACAAAACTACATTATTTGAATATTTCAAACAAAAGCATTAGTAGTTATATACTCTTTCATCACTGGACAGGTAGTTTCATAGATACTGCAGACTTGAAAATAGCTTCTCCATTTTTAAAAATGGCAGCAAGGGAGTCCATGGATTAGAGCCAACAGGCAATATTTGTGTGAGTTGCATTCCTAAGCAGTAACACAGAATTCTTAAAAGTAAGACTTTTCACAGTTAAAAAAAAAATAAAATGCAGGTATTCAGTACATTTCCCAGTTGAGAATAGAGTGGTTTTTAGAGTCTTGACTGTTTTTCCATGAAGGAAATGCATTTCCTTTTTTTTTTTTTTTTTCCAGCTACTGGAGCCCATTAAATCATTTCTGGTTAAAAGCTTTACATTGATGTTATGTAGAAGCACAGATGTCACAGCAGAGCAAGTTAAGTATTTAACCTTGATATAGGATAGAAAGGAAACAATAAGATGACACAACTTGTTCCTTAGAATCATAGAACATCCCAGGTTGGAAGGGACCCACTTAATCCAACTCCTGGCTGCACCTGGACCTGGGACAGCAACATCCAAACCCTATGTCTGAGCACGCTGTCCAAACACTTCTTGAACTTCTGCAGCTTTGGGGCCATGACCAGTGCCCTGGGGAGCCTGTTCCATGCCAGCCATTCTTTGGTTGGAACCTTTTCCTAATACCCTCTCCTGACACAGCTCCATGTGGTTCCCTCAGGTCCTGTCACTGTCACCAGAGAGCAGAGCTCAGCAGTGCCCAGGAGTTGCAGCCACCATGATGCCTCCCCTCAGCTTCCTCTACTCTGGGCTGAGCAAACCCAGGGACCTCAGCCATTCCTCGTATGTCTTAGCCTCCAGACCTTTCCCTATCTTCATAGCACTCCTTTGGACTCTGCAATAGTTCTATGTTCTTGTATTGTGGCACCCTTAACTGCATGCAGTGCCCAACATGATATTGCACCAGTGCGGAGTAGAGCAGTACAGTGTGTCACATTTAAACACGATGGCCTTTAAAATGATTGCTGTTAAAGCATTTCTTTGATTAAAGCCAGGAAATTACCCTAGTGTCACTCAAAGGGTCTGACTGCTGTGGCACTCACTATTGCAGCATGAGTGAGGTGCAGATGACCCACAGCCAAGGGTAAGCCAAAATGATTTTCTGAGCAAGACATTGGAGTTCATAGCAGCCTGAAGAGACAATTGGTTTTTTGTTGTTTTTTTTTTTCCAATTGATAAATTAGATGATAAAATACATATTGGACCATCTGAGTGGCAGTTTTCCCTCTTACTTATGAGGTTCTTGGCTGCAGCATCCTGATCACAAACCGCTTCAGCCATGCAGACCTAAAGGAGTGCCAATTATCTTCATACAATCATAAATAGAGTAGATACTGAATACTGTAATGTTTACCCAACTCTCCTACAGCCTTTTCTTTTGCTACCCTCACACCCTCCTCCCTTTGGGTTTTGAGAACCACAAACGCTCTTAACAAAATGAAGCTGAGGTCACGCACTGTAAGACTGGACTGGTTTTTAATTGCTTTGCTATATGCATTCTTCCCACTCCTTTATTTGCCTAGCAGCAGATTAACTGGCATCACTTAAACATCTTTCTGTATTAAATATTCTGGATAAAATTACTCTTTCAGATCTATTCATCTGAAATACTTTTTAGCATATCAATTTCACAGAACTGTGATTCTCGTAGCGTTAGTGGGAAATTCAGTACGTATACATAGGAAGCAAGTCTGACCTAGTAATTTTCCTTGTCAAGTCTAACCCTCCCTGTCTTTGAAATTTGGAAATAACAGAAAACTCCAAATGTTTCTGAGGGCACAAATACTGCTCTCTCACCTAAATGGTATTTTCTATTTGAAATTTGTAATTTACCTATCAACCATATAACATGGATGCAGCTTTCTTTCTTTCTTATGTGACATAAACAGTTTCAGAAACGTTATGTGTAAAAGACGCATCAGCTGATTCTGAGAATCTGAAAACAGGTGCTGGATAGAAAGGCAACAAGTTAGTAAGTCTGAAATAATACTGTTAAGTTCATTACACCTCCAGAATGGATGTCATTTTAAAAGAAGCCCTTGCATTTGCCTTTCCAATAACTAAAGTACTTTATAATTTTGAGAGTAATCTTCTGTGTAGTCTGCTGTCATTTAGGACTGCTGATGTAGCTGGAGAACAAGAGCAGCCTGTCACACTGCATTATTAACTGTCTGCTGGTAAACCTCAGAGAATTTCTGCCCACTTGTGACTTAATATCTCATTAACTTTTTGCAATATCTAAACCCTAAAAAAATATTTGCTTTTTGTGAATAAATCCACCTATCATTTCAACTTCTTTCATGAATAGCACCAACTTCAACAAATACCATCAGTTGTATAGTCCAGTGTCTTCAAGATTTAGATTGTAGCAGTCTTCTTTATGGCAAATTTACATGTCTATAGCATTCATTTATTTTTCATTTCAGATATCAGTCTGATACAATGCTTGCTGTCTGATGTGGTGACATAGTAGATGTAAAAAATGATATTAAAAGGGCAAAATTTACAGCCATTCTAAGCACCGAGTGTCTAAGAAGTTGCTGTCATGTGATAAGCAATCAAAACATTAGTATGCTGTGCTCCTGATACAGGTTTTCAGGGGGTCTTGAGTGCTAGAGTAGTCACATTCCTCCGACTTTTACACAGGGGCAGGCAAAGTTAAGCCTTGGCTTTGGGGCATGTGAGCTTGCTGGCTGGGGAAGGAGGCAAGGCTGCTGACCCCACTCGAGGATGAGCAGCATGTTCAGAGGCACGAGGTATCTCACAGCTCCAACCCAACCTGAGGCAATGCAGCTCCTGCCTGCTACAGACACACTGCTGAACAAAACAGGGCTCTACACAAACATGATCCTAAGAGCTGTAGAGACTCTGTTTACATATCTCTCAACTTCCTTCTTGGCTCTGGGAATTGTTATTTCTTTCCAGACACCAATTGCCCTGCATTTGTTTTTGTTCTTAGCTGTATTCATATCTCAAAATGTTGCTGCAATCTTCAGGCTTAAAGCTTAGAGACCACCAGACCCAAGCCTTAAATCTCTGGCTTTTAATTATCTAACAAAGCTAAAGGCATATTCTTAGTGCTAGAGAAACAGCAGACTTACATGTTCAGTTGAAAAGGGAAAGTTCCAGTATACAGCATGTTCTTGTTCAGACACCGCATATTTTCATTACTGGAAAACTGTAGAATAAAAGGCTATCATGTTATCCAGCTCCTTAACTTACTCCTTACTCATAGCATGCTTCCTCACACTGTCACATTCAGAATTAGATGTGACACCCTATGCAGTGCCGTGTTATGACCACACTCAGTTGGACAACGCATTAATAGTGCAGCTTTACAGTAGCAAAGCTTTAAGGCCAACAAGAATTGCAGGAGTAATACCCATACTCTTCTACGTTTCCCCCTTTTCAGTCATTTTCACCCTATTTTCCCCATAAGAGTTTACCAGAATTAACAAGTTAACAGCGTTCATACATTAGGAGGCCTCATTTTTCTTGAAGCAAATATCTGAGCATTAGCTTTCATCCAAAGATCACAAATGTAGTACCAGTAAAAATTCTCACAAGTCCTTTGTAAAATCCATTATATGTGTAGTAATCATTGTACTTTTTTATTTTTGGATATACTGGTTCATTTCAGAGCAGCATGGTAGCAGAGGAAGAAGAAGAGGCTCAGGGTTCCACTCTCACCACCGCAGTACTTTGAGAGTTGTCATAATGACAGTGGGATTCTTTGTTAACAGGACAATAATGTCTTTGAATTCAATATCTCCAACGATAAAATACTCCATGTAGAAATTAAAACACTTATTTTATGGGACATTGAAAAGCTATATTTAAAATCCCCAAATATTCAAGAAAGCCTAGATTCCTATGGGCTTCAGTCTCCTTCCTCTGTTGTAGTGTCCCACTATATATTCTCAGCATTCCCAAGCATTTTGGTCAGAAAAATACTTACAAAATTGTTTCACTGCTAGAGGTAGGGACAGCCTGACACATGAGCTGTCTGAGAAGCGCAAGCTCCCTAACTAAACTCAAGCTGAATAGCTAGCCTAAGTATATACGTATTGGGATTATCATCAACTGTTTAGTGACTATCAGAGCATCTGTAAAAGATAGGATGGGTAGTCTACCAACCGAAACTTAATTATCATCCTAAAATAGTTGATTACCATCTGTACAATCAGTAGGTATACAGAGGTTAAGCTAGGTAGGATTATCACAGTGGAAAGATAATAAATGAAAAACACTCACCAATGTTGTAGACTTACAATAAACCCCACAAGAAGCAATCTCCAGAAAAAAATCCTTCCTCATTGGCAGTCAGCACTTAAATGGGTCTAGGAGCACAGGTGAATTGCCTTCACCTGTGCTCCCGCAGCTGACTCATTGCTTGCCTCAGGTGATCAATCAGAGGTTCAGGCTGTGATCAACAGTTCCCATACACCATCATATACAGTGTCTATGAAGATCTAATAGTAAGCCACAAGCATCAATCCCAGTTACAGGCTTGTATGAAGTATGACACATTTATAGATTAAATGCAGATTTGGACATCATCTTCCAAAGGAAGTATTTCACTTCTTAGTGGCCGACGATTTCAGTAGTCACATTAGACAGCAGGGATTTTGACACCAAGTATACTGAAGAGAAATAGCATCTCCCAAAAAGTAAGGACACTGGATCATCCAGAAGGGAAACTTTGAAATTACCTCCTAAAAGAGTTAGGAGTCAATAACAGATAAGACAAAGTATAAGGGCAAAAGGATTGTTTATGAATGACCCACAGATTAATCCACAAGATAGGAAAGGGGGAAGAAGGGAAGCCAGCAGGCCAATCTCCCAGCCATTGGTTCTTTTGTCACGCAGTCTGGGAACTCAGGGAGCACATTTCCTTGCAGTATGGATTAGGTAGCTACTCACAGCCTGTCAGCAGAATATAGAAAAGCAAGAATAAGAAGGACAAGCTTTTGCATTTGATTTTAGGATAAGTGCAGTTTTATTTCTGTATTTACTATTGTCAATTTTGGATTTTGTAAATTAATACTTGGCTTCAACAAGATACTTCATTGTAAAATGACTTCAGTTAAGAGAGTTTGCAGGAATGGTGACTAAAATCACAGCATTGCATCTCAGCAGCTGTAATAATCCTTAAATGCAGGTTACTGGAGCCCTTTTGCAGCACCTATTTCCAGCTATCGAAAGGTGAGCAGCACAGTTTATATAGTAGTGATGCTGGGCTCTGCATGGAAGAGATACCTTTGGACAACCTGCATTAGCAGAACACGCAGAGAGGAAACAGCTGAAAAAGAGTTATCTTCTGGTCTGTTCTCTAAGTTTGCAGTTGTCATAGCTTGTTAATAAAAGCATTCAGATTTTAATTAAGCTGAAAATGTTGCCTGAATGGTGCATTTAAGGCGCACAGAACTTGCTGCAGAATGTGGCTTCTTAGTTCTGGATACACAGGACCCTTATTAAATGTCAAGAGTAAACAGAGTTTGGAGATGAGGCAAACAGGTTGTACGGCCAGGTTTTTATTTACCTCAAAACCAATTGGACCAGTAGAAATTCTAATTGTGACTTGAATTGAAGAACATTTTATGCTGCACTGATTCATCCATCACTAAGATTTTAACAAAATCTAGAAAATAACGTTCCTGAAAAGAACAAGAAGGAGAAAATCAGAAGCCCCACTGTGAAACTGTTACATTTACACAATAATACTTCTGTTCAGGTGAGAGGAAAAGCAGAGGAACAGTAACTTTACATATTTGGCTTTCACAGCCTGGTAGAACTGCCAGGAGAAATTCCTAGCAGTCACAATGCTGACCGTAGCTGAGACACAGCAAGCTCTTAGTTACATGCTTCTCCCCTGAGTCACACTCCATGGCCGTCTTTCACCTTACTGCCTTTCTCCAGTCTACATCCTTATAAAGAGAGAAGCAGTACTTAAGTATATCATCAATATCAGCATGACATGAAGAGGATCAGTCCCAGGCTCATTGTGTACCACCTTCCTCTCCCAGATCAGCGCAAGTCATCTTTCATTTTCTCTGGGCACCCTTCATTTAATGTGGTATAAAAAGAAAATTACAGCTTACAGAAGTACTGTATCAGAGTTATCAGAATGAGCGCGCATAGGTGAAGACGTGAGCAAATAGATAAAATATTTTGCTTTTTTCTGCTTATTTTTTTTTTTTAAATATCAATGCCGATAACATAGCAGCCAGGATATTAGAAGCCAACATCTAGAATACCATCTTAATGCAAGGGAAAAAAAAGAACAAAGCAAGAAAAAATATTTTTGAAGTCAAGCAGGGCAGTTAGTGACTTGCAGCAAGTTGTAATATTTACAAATGAGCACAGGTCAAGAGCTTATATAACCCATCTTTGAATTAGAGAGCTGAAGCTGCACAGCTGGGCACAGTGCAGGCTTCTGGCAGGGGCAGCCTCTTCCCACTGCACTGGTTTATTTCGATGTTCTGCCAAAAGTAGTTCTCATATTCCTCCACAAGCTGCAACAAAGCAAGTTACAGGTTATGAATTGTACAAGGTAACATTTACTGGTAGCATACATCAGGCCATGCTTCATTTCTTTAAACACCATTTATTTCTGTAATACCTTACAATGAACAGTGGATTTTTCTTTAACCAATTAAAAAGATGGAAATATTTTAATGACTGTACAGATGAGCACCTCATTACCAAATCTACTGCCAATTCAGTGTGGATAGCTTCTGTTGAGAAGGCAGCTTGTAGGAGCCAGGCTGTGCTCCGTGCTTTGAGAGACCCTGTTTACAGACAGCACTCTTTCCTTTAAGTAGCAGTAACTTTCTCATCTGCCTCAAGCAATTCTTTGGGATGTCACACATCAAAACACAGCTTTTCTTCATTCATCCTAATAGGTAGCAAAGAGTCCAGAGTTTTTAGGTTCAGAGGCTGATGTAGTCTTGTTTTGACCTTTCTCAACATGCAGAATGCCCTGCAGTGCTTTGCACTGGAGTGTGGCGAGCACAGCAGAAACCCCATCAATCTCATGAGGAGAAGCAGCATATATGAGATGCGCCACAGCTTAAGAGCACTGTCCCGATATCTTAAAATCTAGTGTTGCAGCCCATTTGCTGCAATGGTAAGTGCCTCAATAACTGCAGTTAGCCTTGCAGAATGTTCAGCAGCAGCTTTGTGTTTCTCAGTGCTGCCAGCTCTCAGTTTAGTGGCAGCATTTAACGTATTTTAATTTAAAGCAAGCAGTAATAACAGTATCCCTTAACCAAATTCTGCTTGAAACAAGAAAGTCATTGCCATCCCTATGGCATGTAGTGCCTTTTCTATCTGTTGCTATCTCCACTTGGGATGCACAATTTGCCAGAGTGACAGATAGCTTTTCACTTTCCAGCTTGCGTGGCCAGCAGCTCCATGCTTCCCTGGGGTTAGAAACTTCAACTAATGCTGGATGCTAAATCTACACAATAGATCATAGTAATGCTTTGGTTTTATTTATAATGCTGTTCTTTCTTCTCCTAGCACTTGGCAGAGGTACATATCCTTATCATCATTTTGTAGATGAAGGAGTTGAGGCAGAATAAGCTGTTGCGACTGGCCCACTGTCACATCACCAGGGTTTGAAAGAGCAGAGCTTGTCTTATACCAGCTCAAACTTCTCAAAGTCAAAATCAAAATAATGACAAAACACATCTTCTTCCAACTCACTGGGAGCTTTTTCACTGACCTGATATGACAAACCTTGAATAAGTCAGAAGAATAAGAAGTGAGAAGGTAAATGAAGAGTATATAAAGTGAAGTAAAATGTGAATAAGAAACAAAAAGCATCTGTAGATTTACAAATGAGATTAAAGACCTCTAAGAAAAGTAGCCACATCATCTGTTTTAGACAACTCCTGCCATCCAAATGAGGTGTGATGCACTGTTTCACTCCTCAGCTGCTGTTGGCCTCTTGTCCAAACAGTGAAGAGCTGCACAACCCTTTCCCTCATCTACCAGGTTATGAAAAATATTGCCCATTATGGCAAAGGCACATTTGGCTGGATGATAAGACTTATACGGGTCCTAGTTACACCACCATCTGCATCAACACACAGCATTTTTGCCAGGAGCAAAGAAGGCAGCAACTCACAAGCAAAAATCACTTGTTCTGGAAGACCCCGAGGTGGTAGTTTCCCTGCGTTTCAAAAGTCAGGAGCATGAGTTCCCTGTACTATCAGTAGAAGTTTTTAAAAAGTGGGGGTAAGGAAGAAACATAATCTAAGTTATACATCTTATGTTAGGTGATTTTGCATTAACTACAGAGTGCAAAAACACAACTGAAAAAATCTGGGTTTGCTGCTTATTCTGCAATCACATTAATCACTTTTATTTACACGCGAGCAGCTTAATGTGAGCTATGCTTCATCTGCTGCTCACTGTCCATTGAGACAATAAATGTTTGGGGATCTCTGCACATTTTCTTACTTTTAAGGAAACCCAGATGCAAGCAAAGGGGAGAGAATGTAAACCCCAGAGAGCCAGCAAGTCTCAGTCAAGTGCCAGCTAAGCAGCCTGTGGTGCTGCTGGGCTGCTCTGCTTTATGCCACCCAGCAAGGAGCGCAGGACCTGACAACACAGCCCACCCCTGGGCTGACCAATCAGTTGAATTGCTCTCCCAGCAGGGCTCAGATGTCATAACCACAGACATTACTGCTAAATAGTCAGCAAAACTCCATTTGCAGAGCAAAGTATCTGACAGTTAGTACTTTGGAGCTGTATATTGCTTGAATGGAAACCAAAATTACTCTATATGATAAAGTTAATGGTGTACAGTTTGTAAGTTAGTTATAACAACACCTCAAGCATTTCTACAAAACTTAATTTAATATTCCAACTCATTAAAAATCTTATTACAGAAACCACTTACAGGCTTTATAAACACATTTTTATATTATTAGGGAAGGATCTTAATAAAGAACAATTTGAATGCAGAAATGCACATGTAGAGTAAATTGCTTATAGTAAAACTAGCTAAACGAAATTTGCTGTCAGCAAGCCTCCTGACTACTTTCTTCATCTGCTTTATAAATGTGCTATGTTTCAGTGTATCTAGACCTTTTCTAATAGAAAGAGTGTACCAAAGAATTCCAGCAACTGAGGTAATGGTGCAAACGTTGGTGTAACTGATGTAATGGTGCAAACACTGCCCTGTGAGCCAAAATATCCCAGAGCAGTCAATGATGAGCACTTGGAGTTGATTATGACAATGAATGCAGCTCCCATCCCTAGAAATTTCTCTCTCTCAAGCTGTAACAATTGTTTAATAGTAAAAATTAAAAACGGTATTGAATCTTTAGACAAACCTCAACAGCGTCTCTCATATAAAACAGTGTTGATCTACTTACAATAGTATTTGTTATGTTTAGCTACTGTTTTATTATATTTACTAGTTATCATCGTACTGTGACATCTCATGGTGATGTACCGGCAAAATTAATCATTAAAAGAATTACCTGAGAGCAAGTATATTTCATCTACATAATGGTTTTTTAAACTAAAGCAATAGACTGATAGTGACTTAACAGTTGATTTGCAATCAGAATTAGAACCAATGCCATTTTACATTATCTGTTTTCTTCATGAGCATTGCTGTTGTTGGTTTTCATATTACGTAAATTTCAGAAACCTGTAAGATTTGACTCTTCTGTGGCAGATATTTTTAGTCTTATGTTTTGAATTTTGTGCACTCACAGCCTCAAATAGGCTTAATTTCAAATCTCTATAAATAACATAATTTGTTGTTTTCAGTAACACTTAAAACGTTAATCTGCAGATCCCTATCTTAATGAATTAGTAGTGTTTTCTATGTACAAAATAAATACAAAAGGTCAGCTTATTATCCAAAAAACTACTGTGAAGTGAGAGAATTAATTTTGTTTTTCTGCTGAAACTGCATGCAATCACAGAGGTTCATATGGGTGAAGTATTATTAAGTTCTGTTCACTGACACATACCACAAAATACAAAAAAAGAACTAAGAAGTGCAGGTCACTGAAATTACTCCTACATGCAATCAGGTTGTTTAGAAAACAGGCTTTTCAGACATTTTGATGGCAGACCCGTAGCTGCAGTTAATCCTCCATTTATCCCTGCTCCTCTCTACGGGGGTGCACTTGCAAGCCTGCTGGAGCCAAGTCCCACTCCTCTAGATCTGCAGGGAGCACAAGTTCCCTCAGTGAGGCAGGGTCAAAGTGGCAGCTGTGGGAAGGTCACCTGAGCCAGAGAGATGGAAGGAGAGCCTGCTTTTGTTCATCTCTCATAGTGGCAGGAAGGAGCATGAAGGGATGGATAGGAGTGGGGCTTCTGGGAAGTGGGTCAGGGATAGAAAAGACAGTGAGTTATGTATCTATTAATATGCCATTAATTATGAAAACACTGAACCAGGAAACAAGAATTGCTAGAGAGAACATAGGGAGGAACCAACCATGGCCATGTGTACAACAGCCACGGACTATCTGCATTAGTACTCTCTTTACCTTCCTCCATTTTCAAAACCCAGTGCTCACCAGCAGGCTGTGGGTGTACAGAGCTTTGCCTGCTTGGACTGCCTCATGTGCATCTGGCCCCATTCTTCCCTTCCAGCCTGGAAGCGCCTGAGGTCCTCACTGACATGACCAATAGTGAGTCCACACCCAAAGAAAATTCACAATTTGTAATTCATAGCTTTTTTTCTTACTACCATGCGTGAGGATGAGGGATCAACAGAGGTGGCCACCTTGTCTCATAACTGCCTGCCTTATCTCATACCTGCAAGTCCTTCAGCCAGGATCCCTCTCACATCCCAGGAGATCAAAAAACTGCAGATGTCACAGCTGACTTCTGGAGGTTTTTTGCAGGGAGAAAAGGTAGCTGATGCAATGAAGAGTGATGTGAGGACATGGCTGAGCTCTGTGGGGGCTTCTGCTGCCCCCAAGCTATCATTGCTTTGTAGTTTAACCCCACAGGTGGCTCAGAACCACACAGTCATTCCCTCACTCCTCATCTTCACAGTGGGATGGAGCAAAGAACTGAAAAGAAAACAACGTAGAACTTGTGGGATAAAACTATTTGCTGAGATAGAGAAAAAGAAAAGGATAATAGTTATGACTATATATGTGTATATATATTTATATTTTATGTATATATATATATATCCCGTCAAGTATATGTATATATATACTTGTCTGTAACAAGTGATGTACAAACAATGGCTCGCCACCCAACAGCTGATGCCCAGCAAGCCCCTTGAGCAATGGAAGAGAGTGAAATGAGCTTCCATTCCATTTAAAATTCCTTCTGCTTGATGTCATATGGTATGGAATATCCTTTCGGCCAGTCTAAGTCAATTGTCCTAATTCTATTCCCTCTCTGCTCTTTGGGTCCTTCACTGTGAGTGGCCTTGGCTCTGTACAGCACTGCTTAACAGCAGCTATAAACATCACTGTATTATCAACATTGTTTTTCTCCTAGAACCAGAACACAGCATCATACCAGACATTATGAAGAGAACAATTTAATCCCAGCTGAAATTAAGACACATTGTCACTTCACACTAACCCAAACACCCCAAGAAAGCATTTCTACAGTATTTAGTTGCACTTCATGCCTGGCTGTGCATTACACAGTCTGTAAGAAATAAAGAAATCCAGACATGTTTAGCTGTGTTCTCTCCTTGGCCTTTCTAAGCTCTCCTGATCCATAGCAATCTAAACTTGAGGGATGATGAGATGTCACTTGGGTATGACACTAACAACAGGAAACCTTTTCCTTGTGAGAGACTCTTTCTATCCAGGACATGGGCAGTCCTACAGATGGTCCCTGCCATGTGGGCTGCACACCACCTAGTGCTTGAGATTCCTCGCAGACCTTCCTGAGGAGTGCTTGTAGATTGCAGGCTTGAAGTCTAGCAGGGGTGGGCTTAACGCCATTGTGCCTGTAACCCCCTACTCCAGAGGAAAGGAAGGGGAGAGGTCTTGCTCTAGAACAAATTTGACTGTACTGCTTGCCTGTGATTTTTATTTTTATTTTGTAATGTGTTCTGTTTTTTCTTTTTTAAACAAATTTGGGGAGTACGGTATTTTACAGACCTGTGTCATTTCACCATCCTCTAGCACATTTGCTCATGACTCTTTCATTTATTGCAGGAGTAGTTCTCGCATTTACAAGTATAGAAGACTTTAGAAGAATGGATTTTTTTTTCTCCTTTCAATATCTATTCTATTGATGCTGCCCTTGTGGGCTTTGTATTGCTGTACCTCACTCCCAATGCAAATGTCATCATCAAGTAAAAATAAACTTTAAGACTACCTAAAAGTATACTGAACAAAGTAGCTTTGTTTGCCTTAAGCAATTTAATATAGCTTCAGCATAAAAGTTTGCCCACATGTGGATGAAAAAGCTTTGGCGCATCTGTATGCACTCCCGATCTGACTTTTCTCTCCTTTGGGCCCATGGGCTAAAGTGATTTAAAGGTGCCTGATCATCTTTTAAGTACATAGCCCACAAAGTTCAGCTGGAGCTTTGTGATTTAATCCCAGCTCAAAAGCCAGAAAGCTGAAGAGGCAGCACTAAGCCTACAACCAATGTGCCTTTAGCAGTTCCTTTGTGTGGCATCTCTAGATGCAAAATCTAACAAAAAATGGTTGAACAAATGTGGTTATAATGTAATTATAATCACAGTCCTCCAATTCTGTAAATGCCTGATGTTTCATTACAAAAAACAGCTATTCATTCATTACCAGGACTTACCGATGTGAGACAGAAGAAGATTGAAATGTTTTTTTTTCAAGCCATAGATGTTATTTTATCTCAGGAAAATGTCAGCAAGTTTTGAGGCAGAATCCTGAACTTTTCTGCTGCTTCTGCTGTGCTATCACGTAGGTTGTCATGATCCTGGTTCTTACTGTGACACACCAACAAAACATGCTTTATGTCAATTCTTAGAGTTCCATAGCAAGATGTTATTCACTACTAATGCATTTTGTTTCATACAAATACAGAAAGAACATGTAATAGGTCACCATGCATCACCTTGTTATTTTTAGTTCAAGTACATACTTTACCTTGTTCATTGCTACAGGGGCTCCACAGCTGATTCAGGGCTGTGATAGCGACTCAAATCAAGTTAGAATTAGCATTACAATCTGTACAAACTATGTACCAGAAAGCTCAGATTCAATACAGGGCTGAGAGAACGCTGGAGATGCTTCACCCGCTCTTAGTAATGTCATAACTGCTACACAACCAGATATGTGAGATAAGGATTTCCTGGTTTAATGGTGGGCATAAATACAGAGGACCAATGCTCCACCAATGCAAAATTACATAGCTCTGTTGAAATAATGGAGCTACAATGATCCAGCAGAGTATCTGGAGACAGTTAAGGATTCTGTTTTCATGAAACTTGGCAGGACTACTCAAATCAGTGAGATGAGAAAAAGCAGGCAAATAAGCAGAAAGCATTTTATCTAGTAAAATCCAAAGCTTCTGTTTCTGGGCTTTCTGAAAAGCAAAGGATGGGCAGGTGGGCTCTGTGTATGAATCCTTCTTTGCTTTCTGGCTCAAAGCTTGCTTTCTGAGGTACTTCTTGTGATAAGACTCTAGGAGATGA
>JAOWBP010050449.1:0-18334 GCA_028571105.1 Tragopan temminckii
ACAATCCCCCCCCCCCCCCCCCCAAAAAAAAAATAATAAAAAAAAATAATAAAATAAAAAATCCATGGAAAAATGTACTGGCTGTGCTGAAAGACAAAAGCAGAGCCAAACATCAGGTCTGCCCTGAGCACTGCTTAGAACTACTCATCTTCTAACTATTATCTGGCTCTAACTTTTTCATAGCAAGCAGATGATAATTGTGCCTATTAAGGAGCCTAGCCTGAAATCACACCTGAAATGTTAGATGTTTACTTGGCTAACTAGTTAATACAAAACTGTACTTTAAAGACCACTTGCAAGTGTTTAGCTGACAAACACAGAAAGTGAAAATACTGGAGCACCCTGAGCTGCCTATGATTTCAACACAACTGAAATAAACTAAGTTCCCAAATTCCCTCTTCTGACAAAGCCCTTCACGGGGACAAAGAATGCAGCAATATTTATGCTGCCTTTCACAGTCTCAATATGACAAAGTGGGCTGCATGAGCTGTGGGAACTTCTCAACTTCATTCTTTTCTTTCATCTATCAGGAAAAGTCAATTCACTTTCTTGCATTAGATAATTCTCCAGAATCCGGTTATTCTTATCTTCTTTCACAAGACAAAAACAAAACAAAACCTCACAAGGAACTTGTCTTAGAAGGTTCAATTAATTAAGAGATCATTACTAGTAGCACTGCAAACAAACAGTGTTGGCTTTGTGGAAAACACTTACAAACCCAAGCTAATACAACCAAGCCACAAACCTTTATTCCACTAACATGAAGAGAAATAGTGGTTTTGGAATGGGGAATAGTGTTCAATAATGTTTACTATGAGATAGAACAAATTGCTAGAGGAATAACGGGCTTTCATATCTACATGCCAAATTTACCAAATATCCATATCATTGAAATAGCATTGACTGTCTCAATACTCGTCATTTTATAACAGAATTAATATTTTCAGGTAGGTGAAAAAAACCTCCAAATGGAAAGAAGATAAGTCCAGTGTTTATCTTGGGAAAGCTGAAATCTTGAACATGCTATTCATTTGAGACTGATTAGAGATGCCTCTTCTTCTAAATTGAAAAGTGCTGATAGATTGTCACCTGAAAGATTTCTCCACTGCATCATACTTCCTCTTAACGAACACTATTGCTAAGTTATTTCAGATGATACTGTAAATCAGATTATCTAGATAACAGAAATAAAATACAATGGTTTAGACAAATAATTTAAGTTACTGTAGGAAGAAACCAAAGTCACTGACCAGATTGTCTCTACTAGTATAGTGGACCATCCATCCTTCCTTCACCATTGTACTGCTCTTCCTCTTTGTATGCTTGATGGACTGTACAACCCTCATGAGAGGAATATTATTGCTTGTTGAGGGACTAAAAGAGAGAAAACAATTAATATTTAAGTTAAAATATAAGAGTACGACAATGATAAGGGTACATACATCTAGCCCAAAATTTTCAAGAACAGGCACTTACTCTTCTCTTACAACTTATTTCACTGATAGATGATAAGAAATTTGAGTTCCCACTATCTCTTTTAATGCAAGTACTGCAGTAGTTGTTTTACATTACAGAAGGCAAAGGAAACACACTGGAATGAGACATCTACACAAATAATCCTTTTGAAACAATTTACTGCTTGAATCTTAATCCAGCATAAAAGTAATTAACATTGGCATTTTTACTATTTTCTCTTGCCTAAGTCAATTATTTCATAACATTACACTAATAAAGCACATTTTCGATTTATGAAAACAGAAGAGTGTTAATTCAAATGATACCTGAAAATTTAAATCAATGTCAATTGCATTAACTTTCTTGCAGACAAGGATTTGATAATCTAATATTTTTACAATCATTAGTTTAACATACAGGTTTCAGTCCTGCTCAGTGTGGAGTGAGTCACCACATTACCTGCTTAGTACAAGAGATCCTACACATGGTGCTAGCAGAAAAATTTGTAATCACATGAAATCACGAGGAGAATTTCAAATCAAAAAATAAAGATGCTTTAACACAGCGCAGTCATGTTGTAGAAGTGGCTGACACAAGACATTGCACATGCCAGAAAGAATTGCTTCAGATGCTATTAATAAACGGAAAAATTCTACCTAAACGTAGAACACAAAAAGATGCTACTGCCAACTTAGGAAGTCCTTGAGCTATAAATCACTGAAAGTTGCTCTTCCTGACCTATATGTTCTTCCTGTTCTCATACTCTTCCTTACATATTTGCATACTTACATATTTGGGACACTGGGTTAAATTACCTTCATTTGACCTATTACAATTGCTCTTTTATTTTTAAGAATGACACCAAGAAAAACAAGATGATGCTATTCAGAATAAGAATTTCCCCAGGGACATGGTGGAGGCTTTCAAGATGCAATTGAAGATAACCACATCTAGGCTCCCTTTTCCCACAAACGTTGGATACTCTGGGGTCCCTTCCAACCTGGCCTACTCTACGAGATTCTATGATAATACGAAAATTAAAAAGGCTAAACTTGATTAAAGGAACTATCACTGGAAGTGTTCAAAGTCAGGTTGGACAGGGCTTTGAGCAACCTGATACAGTGAAAGATGTCTCAACCCACAGCAAGGGGCAGGGACTAGATAATGTTTAAACATCCCTTCCAGCTCTAACCATTCTGTGATTCTATGGAACAGTTATCTGATGAAAGACTTCAGAGAATCACATCCTAGTTAAAGCAATCGGCTGCCTAGAATAAACTAAAATATAAGTATTAAAGTGTCTCTAGATTAATTATTTTTAGATCAACACTTGTACACTAGTAATTAAATTAGGCTGAAGTCACAAAGATCTTTCTCACATCTTTGCCTTTAACCATACTTTTAACCATGGTTCGATAATTTCATTTTATTTATTCAATAACATTGATAGCACAGCACCTTTGCAATTAGAAGAGAACATATTACTTCACTTATGTTTTAAAAAAGAAAAGAAACACAACTTAAAACTGGGCTACTCAGAAACGCTTTACTTGAAATTTTCCTTTAGAATACTGAGGAAGACACATCCAGAGCACAAAAGTTCACATTATGACTTACCTGATGGTTTTGACAGCTTCTTCATCTTTGTCTGTATCAAGGTCAGATGGATCCATAAAAAAGATTTTGTCTTCTGGAGTTGAGGACTCCTCAGTATCATCCAGACCCCGACTACCATCACTATTCATTTCACTGCTATCAACCTCCATTGGCAGGTCCAAATCCTGGCCTGGGCTAGCAGGTTCTGGGAGCAACACAGGATGCAGATATTATTTTAGAGCATAATTTAAAAAAAAAATTAAAAAAAAAAAAAAAAAGGCAAAAAATTGTTCTCCAGTTCACATTTATGCAAGTAAACATCATAGTGCAATCAGAATATTAAAAATCCTCAAGATCTTGCTAAATGATTCAGAGGGTGCTAATCAACATTATCAGTTTGTTTTTGTTAAATACCAAAGTAAACACAACCAAAACAATACTCATACTGAAAGATTCATAGCGAAATTCTCAAGGTCTGAACTTGCATTTCACTAAGCAACTCTGCTCCACAAGTGATCCGCCCATCAATATTATTCCTTCTAAAATATAAATTAAAATATAAACATAAAGGACAAAAGTTATTTTCTGATTTGCTGGGCTCTCTCCAGTATGTCCATCTCTCTCTTTCGCTGGGGAGCCCAGATAGAGACACTACTTCAGGTGTGGCCTCAACAGGGCTGAGTAGAGGGGAAACATCTCCTTTTCAGCAAAGCACGACTGAAATGACAAAGAGACTGGAGCATCTCTCCTATGAGGAAACCCTGGGAAAACTAGGATTGTTCAACTACCAGGAGGATCTCATCAATAGATAGGAATCAGTGCAGGGAGAGTACAAAGACATCAGAGCCAGACTCTTTTCAGTGGTAACTAGTGACATGACTAGAAACAGGACCACATGAGGCTCTACCTGAATATCAGGGAACACTTTTTAACCGTGAGGGTGTCTGAGCACTGGCACAGGCTGCCCCAGAGAGGTTTACAGTCTCTGACCCTGGAGATACTCAAATGCCATCTGGACACAGTCTTAGGCAGCCTGTTCCAGGTGTCTCTGCTCAAGCAATCCCAGCCTTTCTTCACAGATGATGTTCCAATACCCTCATCAACTTCACAGTCCTTAGGTGGACTCTCTCCAGAATGCTCATGCCTCTCTTGTACCACACTACACTTGCCAACGCTGATGAAGTAAAACTGAAGTCACCAAAATAAATTTCACAGTGAAATCTTAATTCTCAGCAACCTCAAGTGAAGGAACTTGAAAGGTAAAATAAAAACATGTAAAATAGTCAAAGTTGAGGACATCTAAAGCTGAAGAATCTTTTTAAGCCTCCAAAGACTCATCAGTACTTGAAAGTGTGTTTCTCATCTTACCTCCATTGAAAACCACCTCTCCAAGACAGTCTTTAGGTACTTTAGATGCACAGCGTTTATGACAATTGAATCTGCAATCTAAAACAAAAGATAAATAAGTCCACAATACCAGAATTTTACTCCTACTCAAGTAGACACATTCTATCACAACTTCCATCACAAGCTTCAGTTCAGATGCACGCATTTGCACATATGAGAAGACAGTACTGACGAGATCACCTCCAGAAGGAAATGGGCAATCTTGTTCCAATGTCTTACGATGATTTGCCAGACCAGTTTACTATGTCAGCACTTTCCCTTCCAGGACAAAAGCTTTCTAATCTCTAGCTTTCTTTCTAGCTATTTTTTCTGTTATGATGTAATTTTTCCCATCCTCTAGTCTGCTCCACACCCTTTTTTCCATTGCTACTTGTTTCAAATGTGTAATCTCTATCATTTTTCCCCACCTGCTGCCTAAGATTTGCAGCCGTCATAGCACTAGGATCATAATCCTAAACCACAGAGCAAAAATGCTTTGCAGTAAATCTCAAAGTTCAGCTCCCCTATCATTCAGATCATAGATTTGGCCAGGCAACAATGAAGCTCCATTTCTGCCTGCCCTAATTTCCTTGAACAGCAAGCTGACAGAGTAAGATACATCAAGTCCAATGTGGAGATGGAACACTAACTTGGATGTGTGCCATTTCTGCATTTGAGTAGGCAGTATTTGATATCCAACAGTCCAGCACACATTAATAGCATTACAGGAATTTCCTTTGTTAGTAGCATCACCATAATTTCCAACCACATATCCGCATCATGAATTTTAAACTTTCTACTGCCCTCACTGCTGTTTTGAAACTGATAATTTAGTTCCTTTCTGCTATCATAGAATCATGGAACAGTTTAGGTTAGAAGGAACTTTAAAGATCATACAGTTCTGCCACCCTCACCAGCCACAAGCAGGGACATCTCTCACTAGATCAGCTTGCTCAAAGTCCCATCCAACCTGGTCTTGAGGACTCCCTGAGATGTGGCATCTGTATTAAATCACAGTAACCAAATTACAAAATACAGGATCTGGATCTGACTTGCTAATCAGAAGCTTGTTGTACTTTCCTTTTAAACACAAAGAAATTATTGTCTTCCCATTTTAAGTAGCTGAGTAGCCAAACCCTGAGGCCAGCTACAATCCTGTTTAGTTTCCAAGTGCCTAAGAGGAAGCATTCAAGAAAACCAACTAACAGTCCTTTCTATAGCAGTGTTTTCAGTCTGTATTATGGAATATGGTTATTTCACTAGCCTGCAGGGTGCTGGAACAAACAAGATGGTTCAGATCCTACCAGGGAACTGCTAAAAAGACTAACTTATTAGGATTGACTCACTCTTAAGGTCCATAAAAGCACAATCTCAAACAGTTCCCAGGTCTAGTTCATAAATTAGAGCATTCCATGACACTTCTCCCAAGAGGTAGTTTGCATACAGCCACTGAGGGCTGAGAAGCTAAGAAAATTTGCATGTGAGTACAGGCCATTTTGTCCCAGTTGACTTCATTTATTAATATAGTTATAGCATTAGTCCCAAAGATCAACTCAGAGTTCAAATTCAAGCCTGGAGGAATCAAGAAATCCAAGGCTCTGAGATACTCAGGAATATAAGACTGCTGAAAGACTTCAAGCTTTGGGAATGTGAGCAAAAAAAATCAGTGGGAAACAGTAAAAAAAAAAAAATGGGAAAAAGCAGTATGAAAATGTGTTGACAGTTTGACATCAATTGCTGATATATATATATATGGCACCACGCTGCTTAAATGAATATCTCTTAACCTACCTAATATTTTTCCTAAGGTCATTTTCTATATACCTAAACACTATTTTCTACAAAGAGTTTCCTGAGAATGAAGTGGCAACCCCGTTTGTTCAGCTGGATATGCAATCACAACCACTGGAAATGGTCAGTAATTCAAAACTGTAAAACATCTTCTATAGGCTTCGTTATTTATTTATTGCAAGTATCCAGGAGATACGGTGACTGAAAAGTCAAACAATTAGGGATGCAGACTTCGAGCAGGCTACAAAAACTGCAAATTAATAAAAAGTAAAATGAAAAATAGAACTACTCCCCATTAGCAGTATTTTTCGTCAGCACAGAGTTATCACAGATATAAGCCTACACTTTTTGCTCTAAGTGACCTTTTCCAATGTGATGATCTTTGGTACTCACATTTGATAAACTTGTGTGAGAGAAATGAAAAATCCTTACCATATTAACTTTTAGGATTCTCCACTACAGTTTTCTTTCCTGCAACAAAGCTAACAGATCTGTACGATCCAGTCATGAAGAGGCAGAAGAAAAGCACAATGCCGTAGTTATGTCCTGGGATAGGCATGGAGGAATCTGAGAGCTGAAGTCGTGCACATGAACATATGCTCAATAAAAACCACCTGACGGAGCCTAATCTAGTTCAGGAAAGGTACCATCCTAGTAATTTTTTCCAAAAGATAATAATCACTATCCTGTATTAAAATAATGCAACAAAAGATACTGAAGTCTTTAGTGATGAGTGTAGAAGACAGACATTTAACAAAGGGAAGGATTTCCTGTTTTTATTAATAGCTTAGAGTTATCGTTGAATTATGGTGTTTCCATTCCACATATGATTAGATCTCAGTTTTCATAAAAAAATATAATGCATAGTTTACTACACTGAACATAGGGGAACCACAATCCTTTCCAAAAAATGTATTTTTTTTCCAAATATTATACTGCTCTGATTCATATCTGTGGCAGAAAAATTAGTGCCTACCTTTACATTGCATTCCTTGACGAAAAAGGCCCTTGAGCAGCCGTTTGCAATACTGGCATATGGTGGGACGAGTATAAGAATGAACAGCAAAGGTGTGGGGAACCTTCACTCTGCAAAGCACCATCTTTTCCATCCAGATGGGACGACCACTCCAGGAGGGAATCCTTTTACTAGGTTCTGGGCAGCAGCGCTAGAATAAAGAAGGTATACACATAGGACTTGCACCAAAAGAATTCCAACTCATTAAAAAAAAAAAAAAGGTAGAGTAGATAGTGACCAGATGAGAAAGCAAAATTTCGCCATGACGCCTTAAGAGCTACACTCTAACAATGTTTAAAAAAAAAAAAAAAAACCAAGACAGAAAAGCCTTCCGAAGCACAGGAAAGTTTGTATGAATATTTATTTCCACAGGAACTAAAATCCCAAACAAGGTTAAAATTCATTGACAACGGGGTTTTTTTTTTGCTTTTTAGAGCAACCTAGTAAGGTTCACAGATAGCATATACAGATCAGCATACATAGACCCTATGTAGATACTAAAAGGCCACTATTAAGACTCCCAGAGCCTCCTCTTCTTCAAGCTGAACAGTCCCAGCTCTCTCAGTCTGTACTTATAGGGGAGATGTTCCATCCCTTGGATCATTTCTGTGTCCCTCTTCTGGATGCGCTTCCACAAGTCTACGTCTCTCCTGTACTGAGGACTCAACATCTGGACACACTATTCCAGAAGAGGTCTCACCAGCACAGAGCAGAGGGGCAGGATCACCTCCCTCGACCTGCTTCTTTTGATGCAGATACAGCTGGCTTTCTGGGCTGCAAGGGCATACTGCTGGCTCTGCCCAGCTTACCACCCACTAGTACCCTCAAGTCCTTTTTGGCAGGGCTGTGCTTCATCCTTACATCCCCCAGCTTGCACTAATATCAGGGGTTGCCAAGAGCCAGGTGCAGGACCTTGCACTTGGATTTGTTGAACCTCATGAGGTTCATACTTCCTAGGCCTCTATGAATGGCATCCTCTCACTCTGATGTGTTGACTGCATTACTCAGCTTGGTGTCATCCAAAAACTTGCTGAGGGTGCACTCAATCCCACTGCCAGTATCATTAATGAAGTTAAAGAGCACCAGTCCCAGTACTGACCCCTGAGGGACATCACTTGTCACTGATCTCCATCAAGACGTTCAGCCATTGATCACCATTCTCTGGGTACAATCTCACAATGAGTATCTCACCCATTGAACAGTCCACTCATCAAATCCATACCTTTCCAATTTGGAGGGAAGGATGTTATGTGTGACTGTGTCAAAGGCCTTACTGAAGCCCAGATAGATGGCACTAGTGGCTCTCCCCTTGTCCACTGATGCAGTTACATCATTACAAAAAGCAACAAGGTTGGTCAGACAGGGCCTGCCCTTGGAAACTAAGCATCCCTATCACCTTCCACTCTTCATATACCTTAGCCTAGCTTCCAGGAGGATCTGCCCCATGACCTTCCCCAGCACTGAGGTGAGGCTAATGCGACTGTAGTTCCCTGGGTCATCCTTTTTACTCTTCTTAAAAATGGGTGCTAAACTGCCTTTTCTCCAGTCACCAAGGACTTCACCTGATCACCATGACGTAATTTAGATAAGTAGGAAAGACTCCTTTTACCTTTTAGTGAAAGTGGCAGTGAAACAAGTGCATCTAATAACAGTCTGCCCTATCTCATGAGTATATCCAATGAACTCTCAGCAATTGTAATACCCATCATAACAAGTAACTACTATGGGTGATGGTTTTACTGTATGCTCTTAATCCCCTGCACCCTTCCTTGATAAGGTTGGTTTCTTAAGATTTTCTCTGCAGAAAGCTTAACAGTGTACCAGGAACATTCTCGCCTCTCCCCAGAGGAAAACTTACAATTTGTTCTGATTTAGCCAAACAATTCTATACTAATATAGTAATTACAAAATAAATGTGTTTTACAAAGGCAGCAAGGTATTTTAGCATTCCCAAACTCAAGGTTCTCATAGCTCACATAACCACTAGTGACAGAATAAGAACAAAGTAACACATAACTTATCATTTCCTTCCATTTCTCACAATAATAATAGTTATCTGTAAATGTCTCAGTCTAGGACTCAACAGAGATTTAAAAATGAATTAAAACCAATCACAGTGGTTAAGTGCAGCTCTCTCATACTTATTTTCAACCACGTACAACACTAGCTACTTCCTCAAAGATAAAAAGTTTTAAAACCAGGAATTGTTTCCTCTTTCACATTACATACCTCTTCAGAAGCAGAGGATGTGTATTCAGCTTGTGCTGGTCTTGGAACTGAAAGCCCTGCTCCTGGTAAAGACACGTTAGACAGACGCCTTTTTCTCACTCCACTACAGTTATTTGGAATCTTGAAGGCACACCGCTTATGGTAGTTTAATCCACAACCTGAAATACATGATTTTTCAGACAAAAAAAAAAATTAAAGTAAAAGAAATAGTATCTGCATTTTGATAAAGCATCAAATGGGAAAAATGGAATCCAAACAAATGATAAAGAAAGAAAACACACTGTTCTCTTAAACTCTCTTATTTTAGTCTTCTTGATGTGATTCACGGAAGCAGCTTTTTTTGCACTGCTGGCTTTATTTATTGATTTCCAGTAAGTGCAGCTCTAGAAACAAGGTATAAGACTCTGAAGCAGCTGATCTCCCTTCTCTCTTCTCCTCCCGCCAGGAGGCTTTCATCACTCTTTTGCTCTGGAGAACAGGAGCCAAGGAGCGGGGTTGGTACCTGTCAGCAGGCTGCAGAACATTCTGCAGCCAGCTGGATGAAGGCCATAAGCAATGGGATTTCCCTTCAGGAGTCTCTCCAAAGAATGTGCTCCTTGTGCAAGGAACAAGTTTGTCAGCTAGATATTTATTCAAAGTGAGAAACAAGTACAATTCTTCAATTGTTTGCCCAAGGTCACACACAATTTGCATTAAAGTCAGGATCAGAATTCGGGTTTCCAGATGCAGACTTTCAACGCTACTAAATATTACGTGCTTCCATTTTGAAGAAGATGCATTTTCCTCTTCCATACAAATGTGGATACAAATATCCACAACAAAAACACAAGAAAAAAAAATCACAGACTTACCTTCACATTTCAATCCTTGTCGTACCAAACCCCAAAGCATCTCTCCACAGTAGTCACAAAAAGTAGGAGCCTTGTAGGAATGCACATAAAGTGCATGAGGACGAATCTGGAAATCTTCAACTGTAGCCAAAGCTTTTAAAAAATTGCAGAAAGTTATGGTTCTTGTCATAAGATCAACAATATATTATTTCCACATACTCTTGTTATAAAATGGCAGACTCAAAGAACACTAGTGAGTTGTTTACATATCAGTATTATGCTGTATAACATTTAAATACACATTTTGTGTGGAATACTCTATTTTCGGAAAGCTTGTTTATTAAGGAAAAAATCCATCAGACTTTGTAGGCTGACAGCCACAACTAATCAACAGTCTGAGTTGGAATAAAATATGCAATTTTCAGAGTTTGTTGGTTTTTTTTTTTTCCATTTCACGTTTAAAGGGAAACCTCCCTCATTAAGTTAAGGAATAAAAAAAAAAAAAATACAAGCTTTATTAAAATCAGCTTAGAGGTAAATAATTGTTAAAAAGTTAATTTTCAACTTGTTCAGTAATTTACAAAATTTTCAATCCAAGGACGGGTTAGACTTTTATCTTCTACAGGACTTTCTCAGTAAAAAGTTATTAGATTGAACTTGTCCAAACAGAACTATGGATAGAGTTTCCATGGAACACTGGAAACTTCACTAGACCTCTTCTGTTTCTTAAATAAGCACTAATACATTTAAAATGAGTTTTTGTCTTCTTTCTCTGGAATGAGAAAAACTGAATTTATGGCAACATTATGTTCCCCTAATGGCTATTATTCTTTGATTACAATATATAATAACACTTAATATTCAGATTTCCATGTCTCAGTTTAAAAAATCCTACTGAAAGAGATTTATTTGTCTTCAAAATGCCTCAGATCCTCGTGGTCTGTCTCTATTTATAAGGAAACTGTCAGAGATTGTCATGAAGAGACACACAAAAGTTTCCCCAATGTGCCATTAACCAGAAGCAATGAAAAGCTCAAACCAAGATGATCAAATACTGACCATCCTAAACTTGCCTAGAACAGTGGGTCCTGAATTGCAGCCAAGAAACTCAGCCTTAAGACTCTGAAAATCATACTTTATTGACCCAAGTAATAAATCCCAATACAGACAAGACTTCTGTCTTTCTAGAACGCAGCCTCAGTCTGGCACTCACTCCTCAAAGCCTTGAAGAACTGCTCAATACTGGTCCAGCTTCTATTTGCAATTTAACTAGCAAGTAGTCTACAGCTGACTTTCAGTTGACTTCAATGGAGTATTTCTGAAATGCTTACAATCCAGGTTAGTTAGGGTACTACATGTCAATGCTACTGCTGCTACAGACTTCATTATTTCAAAGAAACTGTTTTCAAACACTGCAGTAACTCTTAAGACTGTGTTCTTATGGGTATGATTCAGCAACTGCATTAATATGAAGCTTTTAGCAATACAAACCATTGATGCAAAAGCTACAGACCGAAAAAACTGTCAGATCTAAGCAAAAGAAAACCAACAACGCCATTGAAAAAGCAAATCCTGAATACTACCTGCATTTCACCTTCAACAATTAATAAACTCAAAGAAGATTAAAACACAACAATGAAACAACAACAAAACTTAGTACTGATGCATCAGCATCACTCAGATTTTCTTGGAAATCTCCACCCCAAAACACTGACCCTGTATGAGACTACTTAATCAAAAGAGTTCAAGGCAAGCATGGTACTAATAATCCGTAAGGGTCCGTTTTCTTCTAAGCAATTGAATAAAGTACTGTTCCACTGTTAGGATACCTACCAGAGAGAACAACCTCAACGAGATCACCCTCATGTATCTCTTCTGCTGATGTAATCCGTTGCAAAATATTATCTGAGTTCAGGTCATGCCGGAAGAGGAGAATTTTGTCATACATGCCAAAGAAACCACACTCTGGGAACTGTAACAGAAAGTAAACTCCAAATTAATACATGATTTTTGCTAATCCTATTCACAAACTGAACTTCTTTTTCTTTTTAATAATAACTACCGAACTTCTGTGTTTTAAGTGTCCTAAAGGGGGGGGAAGCCTCATCTGCTTGACTTATTTTTGAGGAAATGGAGCATTTGGGGTTTTTCTTTGGGTTTTTAATCTCTGACAAGTGTAATCAGTCTGGCCAACCTGAAAACCAAAACAGATCTTTAACTTGGCTTATCACCACCTACAAGCCTCACTTCACAAACATTCTGAGCAGTCAGGCAGTCTGTTCCAGACACCCCAGAAGCATCTGCCCCATTTCCTTAGAGAGGCAAGCAAAAAAGGCTCCATGCTGGCATTCCACAACAGTTTAGATTAGCAGACGTAAGAGCTAAAATCATCCCAGTGACAGAGAGTAATACTCCAAATTCATATAAGAAACAGATATGAATGGTCCCACCCTGGAGGTGTTCAGGGCCAGGCTGGATGAGGCTTTGAGCAATCTGGTCTAGTGGAAGATGTCCTTACCTATAGCAGGAGGGTTGAAACTAGATGATCTTAAAGGCCTATTCCAACCCCAATCATTCCATGACTCTATATAGTACATAGCATGCTATATTTTCATGACATTTCACTGAAAATAGTTTTCTTATTCTGTATTTGCTCCACTCTCTAAAATATTGGTGAATGTTATTAACTTATTAAAATGAACAGTTTAAAAGTTAACAGACAGTTCACAGAGAAAAGGGGCAGGACTAGACCCTGGAGAGCGATGAGTATCAATCAATCAGCTTTTTTGGCCCTTTTATTTAATGCAGAATCAAACTCAAGGTGTGAATAAACACACAGGAGTGCTTGACAGATGACAGGAAGTGTGGAAAAAAGCACAAACTTTTAATTGACTAGGTAGCAAACAGACTACAGTTTGACAATTTAGAACTTGCATAGTCAGTAACAGGGTCTAAACTGCATGAAACCTGTGGTGTATCAATTGTCCTTAGCTAAAGTAGCCAAAGACTTGTTTCTATCAAATCAAACACATAATGAAGGTATCCGTCCTGCCCATTGTTTTCACACTCCCTTCCCACTCAGAGAGAAAATAATTTCCTCTTTCCGGCAGCAGTTTCATCCAAAATATTGAAGTGGCCCTCTCTGTTTTGGTGTGCACGTCCTGTACGTTTACGAACTTTCACAATAGACTTCTGTGAGATGCAGAGGCCTTGAGGGGCTATTTTACATTCCTCACAAGAAGGTAAAGAGGTTGCTCACTGTCCAACTACTGCCTGGACTCCGATGGCCCCTTATACCAAATCACAACAGATTTTCCTCCAGTCCCACTAACAGAAATACATATTTGTAAATCTGGCCCTTCTATAAAGCTACAAAGCCTTCCGTGTTCAATTACTAAGGAAGTATGTTATATTTACAGGATTTGAATATATGCTCTGAGGTATTACTCCTTGATCTCACACACACTGTTCAGCCATGAATCACATTTAATGTTAGCATCAATAACAGAAAGTTATCACATCCATGCTGCATTCAATTTTATTCCTCAAGACAACTTCTAATTATAGCATATCAACTGCATCACGTTGCTGACTAACAACTCCAACAAAAGGGACAGAAAGTTAGCAAAGACAGAAGCTATCTGCCTGCAGATAAATGTGATACTTCTTACTGACACTGGTAGTTAACTTCAGCTGTCAGGAGGGACAACTGATGATTTAGAGGTGGTCTGAACTATTGCCTCTTTGTTCTCAGTTCACAAACTCACCTACAAACCACAAATGTTATGGACCATCTATGGTATTTCACATATTTAAGACCCTTCCTTCTGATAAAGATACATCTCTTTTTTTCATTCCTCAAGCCCATAAATCTATCATGCAGCTGCCAGAGCGTCCCTACACGCTGGGTGTAGGGTATTCCACTCCAGTAACTAGAGATCACAGTCACATACAAAAAAGCATTTCTTGTATAAGCTAGAGGCGGATAGTCAAATCCTCTTTGTGACAGCAAGTGTAATCATTAAAAACACAATTTACTATTACATTCCTTCAAAAGTAGCATCAACATTAACTTCAAATTTTGTAAACACTGTAGCACCTGTAACTAAGGTCTTCGTTTCATGTAAATTGCACCCTTAAACACAGTTTATTTTTATGGAATAAAAGTACTGTAAGAGAAAAAGCAAAATCATCCACTAAAGACTGCTAGAACAGTTGGCAACAACATTCTCAAACAGCTCTACATTAATTAAATTGACCTTTTAAGCTGTTTGCTGGGAGTGCTTATGATACTGCGGTTACATGTTTTACTGCCCGCATCTCTCAAAAAAGAGTACACCTACACATGGATGAAATGACTTGTCTGTTTTCACAACCACAGTATTGAACCCCATAAAAGATAATACCTCTATTTACAAACACGATCCTGATAAACAGCAGAATTACAATCCTGGGCTGAACAAGACTAGCAGAATTCTGTACTAACAGGTATTGCAAGTTGTCTGCATACAGCTGCTGCAGATGCATGTGACAGACTTCATTCAGAACACACTTCTATACATTTTGTACAGCCAAATTATTGGAATACCTTTTATCCATATTGCCAGCAAGTAGAAAGACTAGAGTGAGCGAAACCAAGAGCCAACAAATAGAGTGGGGCTGCAGCCTCAGCAGCTCACGTATCCAGGTGCCAGCAACTGGTGAAACTGGGATCCAGCAGCCACTGCTGGGCAGTGCACCTGAGCCCAGCATGTTTATATGCATACGATGCCACTACCAGAGCTTCATCCTGAACTGTCAGAGGTAGCAGGATGAGGCTGTTAGTACTGCTTGTGCACCCACAAGTGCTCAGTGCGGGAACACAGCTGTGTGTGTGGCAGCCCTGTGCCTGTGCCCACTGGGAGCACGCGGCCTCACTGCTGCCTGGGCCTGCAGCTGTCTGTAGGCTGCCGGATTCAGCCCTCCCTAACCACACCTTTCACGTCTGATAAACAAGTCCTGCCCTTCCCTTGCATTCCCCTGTTAGAAAAGAACAGACCCTACTGCACAGAGCCCCTGAGCATTCCCTTCCATACGCCTGAGTTCAGACCACACTTATCAGACCGCACACAGGCCCGGGCGCCCCGGGCTGCCTGCCCTCTGCACAGCCGGCCCCGAGCACCACAGGTGGCCCACAATAGCCCACACTTAACATGCTTGGCTTGGCTTTGGGGCTTCTGGCAGGCCTGCAGTGCCCTGCTCTGCTCCCCAGCACCGTCAGGAATACAGCATTCCCTGCTGGCACTTCAGCCAGGATGCGTGTGGACTGCTGGCCAAGAACAACCTCATCAATTAACACGGGGATTTTTTTGTTGAGGTGTTTCTTCCCCCCTCAAGTAGTATCTCTTAACAGAATGTTTACACAACCTTAAACTATACTCAAGTTGCACACTACCGAATTTTTCTCTTTTGTAGCACAGCACAGTACAGCTTTTATAGCTGTCCTTACGCTCAATTACATGAAGCAGTTAAGGAGGAACACTATCGAGCTCCTTTGATGCATTAAGAGCTCATAATGTAAACTTGAAGACAGAACTCAAAGCAGAATTTTTTTAAAGCCTGTTTTATTTTACAGGATTATGTAGCTATTACTTTCCTGCCTAAAAGCCCAAACCATCTGCACAGTCACTCAGAAAACAAACTGCTAATCCCAATATCACTATGTTTCCTAAAAGCAAAAGGGAGACCGTTCCCAGTGCTCGCAGTTCCAAAAGAGCATCTAACTACAGGAAATCACTTGCAGGAAGTCTACATATGCGATGGACTGTGCCAAGTTCATCTCTGGTACACCAATATTAACGTACATGAAGAATATATGTGGTCCTTCGTACTGGGGCAGTATAAGCACAGTCATCACTACTGCATTATTAGGGTGATGCTGGGAAAAACGACTGGCATCACTCGAATGCTTAAAGTAAGTATTACAACATGTCTAGTTTTAATCGATAGCGCATTACACCGTTCCTTTTCCCCAGATGAATGCAACATACAATGGCCAGTATTGCTGGAGCAAAACACAACTGGGTTTCTTTCTATCTTGGCAGTAACTGAAAAATCCTTCTAGTTCAAGTTCCAGGACTTACTTTACGAAGTTCTGGACCAGTTGCCAAAAATTCACACTGGGGAAAAGCGTAGGCGGATATTGTTTCAAGATCCAGTATCTCATGACCCATCATAACTCAAAACAAATGCTTCAAATCACTGGAAGTTAATCCCCAAGTCTAATGGTGCAAAACACCCATTACCTTGGAAAGTCTCTTCGTTCACTGAAATCACTCTCATCCATCCTCCTGCATGCTTATGCAGCTATCCACTCCCACTCTTTAAAATCGTGTGCCAAATCACATTATCACACAGAGAACTAGGCTTCAAGCATGGTGCATGAGATACTTCCCTCTCCGGATGCCTCAGTACAGACACACTTGGACTACTGCTTGGCTATGTTTTCCAGCACAGAAACCTATTAACACAGTGCAGATGCTCCACTGCCCCGCACATATTTCATCTCTGTGCCCCCTACGCCCCCCCCCTCCCCTCCATTTTATTGAAGGCCTGTTTGCTTCTTGTGCCCCAGCTCTCTAACTCTGCTGCCTTATTTAGCTCCTACAAGGAAAGCAGATGGCAAGTCAAGAAGGCAGACCTACAGGGAAAAACATTCAAATACAGCTCATGAGTACAAAGCATGGTTCGGTTTAATTTTAGAGCCACTCAAAAATAAGCACCGTGAACCATTACAATATTAATTTGGAGGTGCAAAAAAAAAAAAAAAGTGGTTGCAGTATCACTACATTCTTAGTACACCAAATTACTAAAAATGGATCTCTATAACTCTGAGAGTAATGTCGATCAATTGTAATATGATCCTTGCAATGGGATTCTTTTACTTCTCAGTATTTTATTAGTAAAACATCTGTTAACAGTTTAGAAATCATTTTAAGCTTCAAGTCAACACCTCTGCCACAAACGAGTTAGATAGTTCCCCACTATTACGACAGTGTCCAAACCTTCAGAAGACATCTCATAGTCATTCCACATGTTTTGGTCTTTTCACAACATTGTTTACCCTCTTCAGCAGCCATTAAAGAACTATCTATCTAAACCACTGCAGTTCAGTTCCATTAAAACTGAAGTTCTTTGGTATACAAATAATACAAGCATACAGTTAATTGTCACTTGGTTAGAAAAGACTACAGCTTTATTTGTATGTTTTACATGTCAGGCTCTTTTTCCTCTGATTTTCAAAGCAAAACGTTTGGACACATCTCAGCTTTTGTCCCCTTCCCCCCATCTTCAAAGAAAACTGGCTTGTTTTCCAAAGAATCCAGACTTCAGTCATAACTCAATTATCAAAAATGAAATCTCACTTAGACTAATTAAAATGCAAGGCAGAACAATCAAGAAAGCACATACATACTAACAATCACATGCAACTCAGTTAGTTTAAATTTTCGACCAAGGAATACCAGGACCAAGACACTTACAAATGCAGTTGAAGTATGAAACCACAGAAGTAGTAGAAAGACTCACAAACAGATGTAACATGCAGAATTTAACTCCTTTTGAATGCAACTATACTTGCTGTGACTGTGTTCTCCACACCTTACACAATTCAGAGCACTGAATAAATAAATGAGTACATGTTAAACACTGTAAGTAGCTATTAACAATTCAAAGCTTGAATTTAGGCAAGGGAAAATGACATATTGTAGCACTACATAAAGAAGAAATTAACAGTAATAAGAAAGCGTTGATAAGAAGAAATTTAATGTAAACAATGTCACCTTAAGACCGTACAGAGAGAGAAGGAGGACTAAAAAAAAAAAAAACTTGAAAAGTGGAAAAGATTAAAGTACAAAGAAGCACAAAGAAAGATAGAAATCTAGGTAGTCATAAGAATACAAAACCAAATTTGATGCTGTGAAACAGACAATTACTTAAGTAGTTGAAAGAGTGATCAAGTTGGGATGACCAAAAATGAGGACAACAAAAATGT
>JAOWBP010050450.1:0-19511 GCA_028571105.1 Tragopan temminckii
TCAGCCATGGGAGCACAGGTGAAGGCAATTCACCTGTGCTGCCGGAAGGGGTGGAGCCTGACTCCACCTCTCCTAGAGCCATTGAAGAGCTGACTACCAGGGGGGAAGGATCTTTTCTGGAGATCATCTCTTCTGGAGATTCCTAGCGAGCCCAGGATACAGGTGAGCACTTTATCTTTTCTTTGCTCCGGTATAATAACAGCTTAGCCAAGCTCTTTGGTATTTATAAAATCTATACATTCATTGATTGTACACTGGTCAAGAGGAAAAGCCCCCGAAGGTGCTCTGTTTTGTGCCAAGTGCCATCCATTTATAGAGAATCCCCTTGGAGCTAATTTTATCTCTTTTGCAGCATGCCACCATCCTCCTACATGGCTTCAACCAGGAGCATTTGTAATTTTCATCTACATCTGCCAGTTGAGGATTAATACTATCAGCACTATGGTATTCCCATTACAGGAAGATCCAACCCTGACTTGGTGCTGAAATACAAAATTCAGTCCCTCTGGCTCAAGAGTCTCCTTCACGTCTAGTCTTCCTTATTCCCCTTCTACTTTGTACATACAGGGACAGAAGAAATGCCATGATTATAGCTTATGGAGGTGCTGCCCAAGAATCTCACAGGAACAATGTGTTCAGTGTTTAACAAAAGCCATATGCTAGCATGTTGTTTCCACTGAATTTCTGTAAAGATACCAGGAAGAGGCTTAAACCATTAGAGAAAATAAATAGATCTTGATCTGAAAAGTTTGCGAACCACCACTGAAGCAGATTTGTTATGTCATTGCTGAAGGTATTGTCTCCAGAAGTTAAGAGTGTTTGCAGCTTCTCTGCTCTTTCAGCATCACTTTAGGTGATTCTTGTCTAGAATCTTTTATTTTTAATCTGAATAGACGCAGTCTCTCCTGGTAGTCTCAGTTGAAAATATTATTTGTCATTTCTTAGGCTCTGGTGTTGTGAAATGACCATTAAGAATTGCCTGCTGTTGATATAAAGGTATCTTATTTTTAATGAAAACGAAATGGTTTCTGTCTTTTGTAGGGCGTAGGCTCCTGTCCTTGTCACTGAGAAGATAATGAGAGGTTATCAGATGAAAAAGCCCAGGGTGGCTGATTTTATCAGATGTAGTGTTGTTATTGAAGTTACACAAGAGATGCCATACATTTTATCAAAACTGCTTTTGAACCACGTGTTTACAAGAGAATCCTCACTGGTATGTTTAGAATGAAGTTTGCTTCCGTGTGTGCTACCCGTTCTGGAAATTCTCTCCTTCAGCCCATCCTAAAATTCAAAGGCTGAAGTTTTAAATCTGTTTTTATTTACTGACCTGAAGTTCCATAGCATGTCATTTTCTTCTTGCCTTCGTATGGGGAACACACTGTTGGAGTAGTTACATGGCAGCTGCCCATAAGTTTTGGGTGGGTTTCCATAAACAAAGAATACCCCCAAAATTTTATTTTGCAGTTTGAGTTATGCATACCTCCATTCAGGAACCTGGGAGTGTCCAGCAGAAGCTACCAAGGTGAGCAGAGTCCTAGAGCACAGGATGTATAAGTAGAGGCATGGGGAGCTGGATTTAGTTGGAGGAGTGGTCTGGGGTTAAGCTGATACGGCAAAATGAGAATTTAAGGATCTGGGGTTGGATCTCACTTAGAGCAGTTGTGCCCAGCTAAGGCTAATTGCCAAATAGCACTGCTAATATATTCATGGTGAAAATTGGGTCACACATAAGTCATTATTGCAGGTGAATTCCACCCTTCAGTTCTGCACTAAATTTTCATACACTCCTTTGTGGTGATTTTCATGGGCAGACCCACTCTCTTGTTTTGTCAGACTCCTCCAAGGTATTTTTGTGGATCCCGTCTGCAGAATTCTGCCTTTCACTACTCTTATTACTTAACAAATTACTTAACAAATCAGGTTGGTCTTAGTATGATACGAACAACCACATGTGAGAAAGAAAAATGACCAAATGTTTCTGTTCTTTGTTTTCTGTCTCTGAGCCAACTTGCCATTGATTGCTATCCCCTGGCCACGTAGTCCTGACAGAAGCTTTTTGCTGGGAGTGCATCAATTTCCATTAAAATAATTTTGTTCACTTCTGATCACTGTTTTGTTTATCAACTCAAGGAATTGCAAAGAGTACACAAATATCTCTTGCTTTGGCAAAGCCATGTTGTGTAATCCCAGCAATAAGCTTCAGCTTTTTAAGATCTCTAGCTGATGGAAACTGGCATAACTGCCTTGTTTTGGGTGACTTGTGTCCAGTGGGAATCTGGATTTTTATTGGCAATGGCCATAAATGGGTAGCAGGGATCCAAGAGCAGATCCAACAAGTGGATCTTGTGCACAGTTCTTGACTTTTCTATACCATTTGAAAAAAAGATCCACTTTTTCTGAAAGTCTGTCTTATTTTAACGTGTTCAGTTTCTTTTTGATGCTCTGAGAACATCTTTGCATTGGGAAAATAATTTTTTCCTCTCACAGTTTCCCAGAGCCAATCAATTATTCAGTATTTGAGAACTTTGAGATTTCTTAAGCAAAAGCGATAGGAGTGAAGATAAGTCACAACACATGATACCACAACTCACGTAAATGTGGGCATGAATGATTTATTTGGGAAGACAGTATTCATCCTTTTAGTTTTATTTTGCATGTTCTGTGGGACTCTGTTGGACACAAATCATCTGTAAGTTGTATTTTCTATTAAAATACAGAAAAAAGAACGTGTTTCTACCTCTGTGTATGTTAGAAACAAGTGACGACTTTGAATAATGGGCTAGAAGCATTGTTGCTATCAGTTAAAATTGCTTCTCTGAAAACAGCAGTTACATGAATTTATACCTCCCCAAGTTTTAGATCTGTGGATTTTAATAGGTCACCAAGTGGTAGACGGTTTGACTGTCCTGAAAGCAGAGCTAATCTAAACAGAAAGATTTACAAGCTGACAAGGAGCAAATAATGAATATTTTATGCATATATTCCTGTTTCTTGGATTTGTTCTAATCATGACTACACTAGGTGGCTGGCAGCTTTCTATACAATGCAATAGCACTTCCAGTAGATGTCCTTTTTTTCTTTTCCAAGCACGGAGTGGTGGCTGTCACTGCAGGATAGCACAGGAGCAGATAAAACATCCACATCTTGACTGCTGCCTGAGGAATTTCAGAGTGCCGTACGTGCCTTGCATGGGATGCGCAGGCAGACAGGCACCAGTACAGCCCCTGGCCTCAGGGCACAAGGGTTTTTGTTATCATCAGCCTAAAGATACCATATTTGGCCTGTTTTGTTTGGTGATTGGCATTAACAAAAATAATTTTTTTTAGGAAAAGCATTTTGCCCCATTAAGAGAAGTACCCATCACCCAGCTGGTTGCCACCAATGTCATCTGCTATGCCATCTACCTTCACTTCTCTGTGAGGATGTCTTAGAATCATAATATCATTTGAGTTGGAAGGGACCCTTAAAAGCCATCTAGTCCAACTCCCTGCAATGAACAAGGACTCCTACAGCTCCATCAGGTGCTTGTTTCTCTGAAGGCTGTCCAGCTTCTGTCATCTTTTAAATTTCACTGTGAACAAGGCTTTTGTGGTTTTGATGGGCAGAGTCCACTTTCTTCATTTAAATCTATTATTCTGAGTCACCTTATAGGAAGGAGAATGGTTGCACTGGGAAAGGGTTAGCTCGAGAGCTCGCTTACGGAAGGTTTTTGCTGCAGAGCAGAGAGAGAGAGCTTGAGACTGTCTAAAACTATAATCTTTTAATGTGCTAAATCTCTGTTCCCTAAACACGCAGTCTTTTTATATTATGGTAAGGCTGTCATAACTTGCTGATGTAGGCTGGTAAATAATGCATCTTATATTGAGTAAATAGGAAAAAAAAACAAACATTAAACCTTCTGTGTAGAATTATTCCGGCGCGGTACTTAAATTTGCCGGAAAAATCCAAGATGGCATAAGCTGTCAAGTGCCGAGACACAGCCAATACGGTACAGGTTTTTCCTGTGGATGAACGTTCAAGGACATTCTAGTCTTTCTGCTTAAATTCCAAAAAAGATGCAGACAAAGTAAATATTAGCTTTGTGCTCAGCCCTTTTCTTTGCACATCAGGTGTCAGGGTCCTTGCCAGTTTTTATTTTGGCAAGCCTGATTACCAAGTTTGCTTGCCAAGGCTGGAGAGAAACATCCTTTGTTGGCAAGATGGTTTGGATGACCTAATGCTAATAGCTGCTCCTTTCTGCAGCTCCTCTGGTTCTGCCGAGGATTGCGGCACTGGGACACTCCAGTTTCGGCTTACTGAAAGCCTCGCGTTGCTCTTACTGCTGGACTGCTTAAGTTCAGAATACTTACCCAAGTATGTTGTATCTGAAAGATATGAGGAGAGATTCGGCTTTTATCAAAGCTCTGTCGCAGGGTTTTAGTGTCTGTTGGCCACATTTTCAAAGGTGCCCAAGGGTGTAATGAGCACCAAGTGAAAAGTGTGCGGTGCCCGAGGAGCTGAATGCTGGGCTGCTCCTTGAGCACAGTCTGAGTAATGAGTGCTTCTTTATTGAGTGAAAGGACTCGGAGGGACAGATTTCACCTTCTATTTTACCGGCTGAGAAAAATCTATTAATCTCTCTTCCCTTTGCAGGAGAGCTGTAAGTGTAGCAAACTGTGAAGTTAAATGTTTTTTGTACCTTGTAATGACAAATTATCCGTGTCGCAGACCGTCCTTTAAAAGCAGGAACTGTGTAAGACACTTCTTCAGGAAATTGGCTTTCTTCTCATTAAGCTAATCTTTTCCCCCAGAACACAGAGTGTTCCACTTGTTCACAACTGCTGAAACATGCTCTCGCTATCAAGTCGTTAAAGAAGGCAGCTAAGTAAGAGATACCATTAGAATCATTACCTAGTGACAAGATAGAAAATTATTCTGACACCCTATCTTGAAGGTGCAATTCTGGTCTCATTCAATATTTCATGATAAGAATTAAAATTATAAAGCCAGGGCTTAGGAAATTTGTTTGTGATTTTGGAGCTATACGATCCTATTGCATGACAACTGCTGCAGTCTTCATGTGAGTGAAGCAAATATATAGCAGAAAAATGGCAGTAAATAGAAATGTGAATACATTCCTATGTTGTTGCCCTAGGCTAGAAGGCAGGAAGCAGGTGAACGCAGTATTGTCCAAGCTGGAAATGGATAAACACTATTTAACTTGGACATCACTGGGCCATCGTATCCATCTCCAAATTCACTCTCTCTCTGACAACAGCCACTGCACAAGTCAGGACAAGATTTCTGTTGCTACCACGTTTTCCTTCTCAAAGCACTTCAATTTTCTTATAAAAGTAGTTACAAATCAGGGTTTTGTGTGTATGAAAACAGCAAGGTCATAAATATCTGACTGTATCTGATCAGAAACCAAGGCAGAGACACCATGGAGCAGGCAGAGTAGACAGAGCCCCTATTTTATGCTTTTGCTTTCTTGTTTTTATTTATTTTTCTGTTTTGAGGACTAAGGAAACACATGTAACAGATTATAGCCTGCATTGTTTTTAAGCAGTCTGTGCATATGTTTGATGTGTTTATTTTGTTTCACTTCAGCATCCATAACAAGCAAACACAAGTGGAAAGCAAGGTGAAATTCTGTAGAGACAGGTATATTGTAACACTTGCTGGGAGCCAGCTGCATTGCTGGTTTTTAGCAAGAAGCTCTTTTACATCAGTATTTTGTTCTGGCGGAAGACAGCTTGATGCACTGCAGGAGAACAGCTGTGCACAATACTGAGGGTGCCTCTGCACCAGCTCTGGGCCTTTGTTCTGGACTGTGCTTTAGCAACCAACCTCCCAGTGCTTTCACATTCCCATACTTTGGCATGCATTGCAGCGAGGTCTCCAAATGCACCAGCTGGTTTCCTAAAGGATGTACTCTGAGAAGCAGGTTTGTCTGCTGTCCCCTGAGCTGCTTGTCCTATCCCACTCATCGAGCCCTGCAGCCTGATGTGTGGAGTGGAGCTGCTTGCTGGGGGGCTGCAGCATGGCTGTCCTGCTATTTCACACATCAAATTGAAAAGAAAGCCAGCTTCTTGTCGCCTTATTCTTACTAATAATAGTAATAGTATATCACAGCAATAGGGGCCAGCACGCAGTGATGGCATGACCTGTCCAAGAAGGAGCTAGCCCTGCTCATCGAGGGCACAAGCCAGCCTGTGCCTCTGGGAACTGGGAAGCATTGCCAGGACACATTTTGTTTCACAGTACGTGCACCTATTCTGTAATTTAGAAGAGGAAATACTTTCTTTATGGCATAAAATGCAGTCTTGCACCACAAGACTATCTCTGTAAGATCTTGCACCACTAATTCTCATGATGATCTTCTTTTGGTCATTGAAGATAAAGGTGAATTTTGTTCAGAATGGCTGTGTTGAAATTTGAAAATTAAAGGGAATAAGACAAGTGGCATTCATGGGCCTTGGATTAGGATCTTGAATATTTGCATAGCTGTAGATTTAATTGTGCGTTTTAGAGTCGTGCAAGCAAAATGTTTATTCAGAGTTTGAGGATCAACTGCAAATGAATATAAATTAGTCAATCTTTAATGAATAGACTGGGAAAATAATGAGAGTGGATGCATTCAGGAATTAAAAGGGGACATGGTCAGTGGGAAGGGTGGGGATAGGTTGAGGATTGGACTAGATAATCTTAGTGGTCTTTTCCAACCTTAATGATTCTATGATTCTAAGAGAAGAAAAGCGCAGATCAAAAGCAATGTGAAGCATGGCAGTCAATGGAATAAGGACATTCATATATCAAGAAGATATAACAGTAATTTCATTTCTGTTTGTAACTTTTGACTCATTTTTATTCTTTTTTTTTCCTCCGTTGTGTCCATCTTAACCCCAGAAGTTCTCTGGTAGCAGAGAAATCCAATTGTGTGCTTACATGTCTGAAGCCAATATTGGGGGCCAGTGCTGTATCTTTTTATTAGCACAGACAGAGCCTAGCTGAGTGGGTAAACAACAGCTGATCCTAAGGAAGTTGATTTGGAAATAACTATTCAGTGGAGGAAAGAACCAATATTTCAGTATTCATGCAATATTTGCATGAAATATTATTTTCAGAGTATTATTCAAACATATATTGAGGTACTGAATACGGAAAGCATTTATCTGTAATAAGTGTTCAACAGAAAAATATTGCCCAGCTTTGCAATGAGTAATTCCATCTACATTAGAAACATGGACAAGATTGTGCATATTATTCATATCTTTCTAAATGTTAAGGTAAATTTCTACAGGCTAATAGATACTTACAATCTTTTTTTGTGCAGAATGTCATTTGGTACAGCTTGCCAGAGGAGCAGAGCCACTCAGAAGTTTAAATGTGATGATGAGTTACTGATGGAAAGTGTGTCTATAAATCAGGCCATGGGAACTGGTCACAGGGAGCTGCAGGAATGGGTAACGTAGGGTTCTGAAGGTCTCTGTGGAATTACCTCAGTACGGATCTCACCCTAAGTAGTCTTTCTTCCTCCGTAGAAAATACATGGATGCAATTAAATGTTTAAAAGCTGGTTGGATACAGAGCAGATTGCTGATGGAAATAGCAAAAGATGAATAAGACTGGTTGCAGGACACCCTGATGAAAGAAGGCAAACTTTTGTAAGAAAAACAAGATGGTGATGTAGAGAGCTCACTGCAGAAAGATCTCTGCTGTGTTTCTACTTCTGTCCCATTATAATTGACATTTAGGCAGGCAGTGGGAGTCAAATAATGTAAATAGCTACGAATCTGCCATCCTGTTGTTAAGCTCTGGACAGGCATTGGAAAAAAAAAAACCAACATGCTCCAAGCCACAGAGACACGTAGAGGCATGTCTAAGAGAAAAACAGAATATCAACCATTAATAACATTTTTTCAGATTTAACTTCTTGCACAGAAAGCTCTCATTCTAAAACAAACTGATGTTGTTTGATACCGTAAAATGTGTGGTTTGTGAGAGGATTTAAAGATAAGTTGGTTCAATTATTCACCCTCCGACTTCAAAAAGCTCTCTAGACTGTATCAGTCCATATGTCTGGTTAAAGCTTTGCATATGTTGTTAAGCAATTTTGATAACACAGCAGTAATATTGCCATAAACAACAGATATTATTAACAGGTAGTTACCAAAGCATTATGTCTATTTATTACACTCTCTCTCTCTGTTTATCTATGTACACATCCTACCAGACCATTATTTCGGTACAGTGGACTGACCAATGGCCCTACAACAGAGATCTCTGTGTTATTAGATTGTGCCAATAAAATGTTAGCCATATCTTGAAGCCTACTAAGAACAGCAGGAGATATTGCACAGGCACCGGGAGTACCAGCACAAGGTGACAGCAGAGACCTGGAAGGGGCAGGCACAAGACTGCCAGAAGCCTTGAGCACAAATCTCAAGTAGTAAATTACTGATCGCGAGAGAAATGCAATCTTGATTCCTGGGCAAGACGAGTTTTCAGGCCTAACTGGGGCATGTGTTGAGTTGTGTAACCACCTATTGCAGTCCCCTGGCAGTACAAGTGGAAACACCTTTAGATTGTGCACAAGATTGGAACAAAACCGACTAGTTGCACAGGAACCTTATTTCAGAATTAGCTATGTGAATTGATCTGATATCCCTGTGTGTATGCATACGTAAATAATATTTCTTCATCATATTTGCTCTAGTGTTGTATTGCTAATGTTTGGTTTGAGGCTTCGGTTGTAATTTGAATACAACACAGAAAACTATACATTTTGGTTTTCTTGTGAAAGGAACATCAACGCTAGCTGCCGTGTTTCTTCCATTACCATTGTTTAGCTCTTATACAAAGCTCACAGGCCTTCATCATTCCATCTGATGCCAGTTTCTCCATCCAATTCTAGCACAATCTTGCATTGTAAGTGTCTGGAAAAGAGTTCAAGTAGACAGACAGTATGGGCTTAGAGCCTATATTGCAGAAAAGAGATCATGATTTTCTGACTGATCTTTAAGCTAAAGAAAACCTTGCCTTATATGCCTGCTATCATTTTGTGCTGATGTAGGGTGGTAGAGCAAATAAATAATGTTTACACAAGGCTTTGCTAGAATCATGTAGGTTTTACAGCATAGTCACACCTGAGCAGCTTAGAAATGTATGTTATGTGAATTAAAGATGTTCCTGGTGCACAGAAAGAGACTGCATGCTGTAAATGGCAGAGCTGAATTAGCTGTACAATCCTGTGACTTGTTAAGCAGCACCCCTCCAGAAAACAGTGGTAAATGTGAATGGTTGGTCACAAATTACACTTAGTGGGTATCCTGTAAGGACAGACTTTGAGCACAGATTATTTTTTTTTTTTATCTGCATACAATTCTGAAAAACAGTATCTGTGAAAAGATTCCTTAGTGCATTCAGTACAGGGCTTGTGTAGCAGCTTCTGGACCACTTTTATTCTGCTAGGAAGGAATGTGAGTGAGATCCTCATGCACCACATGCTATTGGTATATGTCAGCCGGGGTGAAGCAGGTCTCTGTTGATCTTTGCCACATCAGATCCAACATCTCACTTAAGGACCAAGGGTTTCACACAGGCTTGTCTGTATTCTTTGATATCCTTGCTATGTGGCCTCAGGCTGATGTGTTCTGGCTCGCCACACTGCCTGCCTTCCCTCCACTCTGTTCATTCTGGAAAGCTTTACTTCAGAGGCTCATGGTTTCCCCTCAACACCAGTAGTGCTCTGCCTTTCCCCTCGCTCTAGGAAAAAATGAGGTGCTACTGGCAGCTCTCAGGAATAAATGGCTGCAGATTTCATGCTGAGTGCCTTCAGATTGCACTGTGGAGCTGAACAGGTTGAACTCCGATGTGGGCTTGTGTGCTTACCTGGGCCAAGTCACGCTTCTGCATGTGGTTTCACAATTAACACTTCAGTAAGTGGTGGTTCAGTTGGCTTAGTTAGATGTTGGTGATTTCAGATGTAGAAGCGACCTGGATCAGACTTATCTTAGCGGTAGGAGAGGCTGAGAGGGCTGGACTGTTCAGCCTGGAGACGAGGAGACTGAGGGGGATCTCCTCAACTTCTATGAAGGGATATTTGGCAGTTCCTCACTTTACTTAAAATGTGGATGAGGTGCCTCACAGAGATCCTTGGGGCCATGAGAAAGGACAGCAGAAGGAGCACCCGTAGGAACAGCCACCTTTCAAAAGAAAATGGAAATGTTTGCACAAAGTACAATAGGATTCAGGGAGCTTGTGAGGCAGTGAGTTGCAAGAAGACAGTAAGTGAAAGGCAGTTGAACTGGGAGAGAAAGGGGAGGGCTGGAGGAGATAATGAGATTAGTTGCCACAAAAGCAGTGCAGTGTTTCTTTAATGTGCTGTATAGAACAGATGGTGAAAGGCTGTTGAGTTTTTATATCACGGGGTCAAGCTTTATGAGAGCATACATTTTCCCCGTGCTCGTTACCTGAAAGTGATATCACCTATCCAGGCCTTCCCAGGATTCATTTGCCTGAAATGGCAGACAGGCATTCTGCAGCAGGGGTTTGGTGTTAGTGAGATTTCCCTGGTACCTGTGGCAGCACCATTCATCGCGTGCGAGATGAAGGAATTGGCCCTAGAAGATGTCTTCCAGTAATTCCTATTGCTATTCAAATCCAGCGAAGCACTTTCTCTGATGTTGTGACATTTCTTTTTGTTGCTTTTTTCTTCACACATTTGGTTTTTCTCCTGACAAACGACAAGAATCAGCTCCCACCCAGTGACCTGTTACAAGTCTGTCAGCAAAATCAGAAGTTAATTTCAGGTCTAGTGATGGGCCCACAACTGGATCCCTGAGGAACTCAGCAGTGCTCCCGTGTGCCTTTCCCAGAGGAGTGCAGAATCCCTCCAATGACACAGCCCTAATTTCTGAGGATCGTTGCAAAGCAAACTCAATTTCATACAGGTTATGACCTCTTGTTTGAGTGCTCAGAGATTTGTGACCTACTTTATGACTGAGCTTTTTGTTTGCTTTTAGCTCTTTGGATGGAGAAACTAAGAAGTAAGATAAGCACCAGAGGACAAATATTTATTTTTAACACTTGCTTCTCAGTGTAACTAACTGTAGTTTTCTTGCTTTTTCTCCTGACCCTCACTGGGTCTCCCACACCTCGCTATGAAGTATTGAGGGGAATGCCACCAAAATTAAATCTCTGAAACTCAGTCAATAGTCCATAGCTTAGAATAATGCTGTGCATTGTCACTGGCTAAACTGATTTAAGCTTTACCATATCTATGGGGAAGAAAGGAAAAAAAAGCAGATATTTTCCCTGCTCTGTCTCTTAATCCACCTTTCTCTATACTAATCTGAAGATGAGCTTGTGAATGGCCAGTAAGGAGGCCAGGGCTCAGTGACAGACTGCTGAGCATCTGGTCTCGATCTGCTGTATATCACAGATATTTTGAAGCTCATCACAGCAGCATGTTGGGTTCCTAAACTGTAAATAATTACTTCTATAAGGCCCTGTTTCAGCTTTAACAAAACATCATTTTCTATCCCAACTGTTGTCCCAGAGTAAGCCTAGGTAGGCAGATTAAATGTTACAGCAAGATAGGCACTGTTGTGAAGCCATGCTTTGGGGTTATTTTTTGCTGGAAAGAAAGCACAGCACTGCTGTTGTACCTCAACCAGGTCATACCGAATTTTCCCCAGATCACATTTTCCCTCTTCCTAAAATCACAGAAGTGCCAGCAATTGAGCTGTAACACGCATTGCTTTTCCAAGTAGTGTGTTTTAAGGCAAGGGATACACAGCAAGCAGACCTCAAGAAATCTGGGGTAAAAAGGACCTGGTGGGAACACAACCCTGAGACTTCACTGAGACAGTTCTGATGCTCATTTTGCTTTGTCTGCATAGGACCTCCAAGACAGGCTCTGATGTATTTACTTCGTCACGTGAGAAGGGCTGTGCAGAAGTACTGGTCTGGCTCTCCTGCACCAGAAGGTAAGAGGATGCCAGTCTGTTTACTAGCAGGTGTTGCACAATGCACAACACAGCTTAGGAAAGGGGCTGGCAGGCTCTGTGGGAGCCACACCATTCAGTGTTTCCCCGGCTGGCTGGGTCAGAACCTTGCATAATGACAAGAAAATAATGCTTATCTGCGATAGTATCTGAACTGTAAATGTCATTAAAAATAGGATCTACTGTACTTTTTTCCTAGTTAGGTACACAATTTTTGATTCCTAAGGTAAAGCATAAAGGGAAAAAAAGACTCATTGCATTGGCATATATGGTTCACTGAACTTTATATTTCATGGCACGCTCTTGGTAAACCTTTCATTCATTGGGTAATTACCCGATACAGTTGCACATGAGCAATAACAGCATAGGAGCAGACTTGCTTTATCCTCTGCCACGCAGCTCCCAGAAGGATGCTGCTTTAAAGTCAGTGCAGTTACTCTAGTGGGAAATGCACTACTCTCGTCTATGCAGCACGCAGGTGTATAGATAGAGCAACACTATCACTACTTTTTTTTAAAGACTTTATTTTGTGCTGAGTCTTCAAATTTATGTTATGTGACTCAATAAATGTTTGATGGTCTCAGTGTAGCATCTAGTGGAGAAAGGGTAAATAACAGAAAAAAAAAAAGAAAAAAAAAAAGCAGAAATGTGCTGTTAACCCTGTGCATTGCAGGATTTGCTGCCACCAATCTTGCTTGTCTTGCATTCACACTCACTGCTGTCTCCAGTCTAAGGACAGACCCCAAGCTGCTGTACCGTGAATTCTGCCCCAACCCCAGCCAGACCAGAGCTGCAAGGGACATGGGATGTGGCCAAGGACAGTCCTGGCAGAAGGTATGTGGGGAGAAAAAGAAAGCTTTATTTTCAATAGCTAAGAACTTAGCAGAGTGAATAACGGGAGGTTTGTTTTACAATTACTTTATTCAGATGTTACTGGGACTTTGTCATGTGGATAATGTCTTTAGTATCTTATGGGGAAGTGAACAAAGGAGCACAAATCCATTCACCAAAACCTGCCTCTGGACACAGCTGATGGTGAAGAGTCCTCTGGAAGCACTGCTGCTGCAGAAGGGATCCAGCTAGGAAACTAATGATGGGGTTGCAGAGCCAGTTCCTCATGATATGGCATGGAAATGTGCTGCCTTGGGCAGAAATACAAAGTAGGTGGTAAATATGTGCCTCATTAAGGGTAGCTCCAGAGAATGCTGTGATTAATCCCAAATTATCATAGATGCAATTTCTTTGTAGAATTCTGAGTGCCACCACTGATCCACGTTGGCAAGCAGTTACAGAAGCATCTGTGTCAGCCTGGTGGCGTCAACCAGTATGTAGCACAAGATTCGAGGGTTGCTGTGTTTGTCCTTGCTAAATCTTCTAAGTAAGATGGTGAAGTGTTCAGATATGTTTACTTCTTCATCCCTTCATAGGATGCCAGCCAGGAGAGGTAAGGTGGGGGTTCTTATTTTCCTGTCTTGGTGCAGGGAGTGCCTTTGATCAGGGAGGCTCTTGGGATCATCTCTTGCAGTGCCTTTCAGCCTGTCCCTAATTACTCAGTGTTTTCCTGCTGGTGGTCCCACCCTAAGGCTCCAGCACAATCAGGATGACACTCCTGATTTCTGAGAACTGAGGAAAGGACAGCAGGCACCAACAGAAAATTATCTCCCGTGGTCAAGTAAGTGGCACGGACTGGGGCAGGAAGATACAGACCCCAGGTTTTTACTTGGTTATGGGGAGAGGAATTTCTTCTTGTGCACTTTTATCTATCCCAAAGGTGACTTGAGAGTTTGGCAACACTCTTGCCAAAGCCAAAACTGCTCCCAAATTGTGAAATAAATATATTTGCATTTTAATTTGCATTCTGTTTTGGTTTTTTTTTGCTTTTTTTTTTCTTTTGTATTTCCAAGTCCCCATGACTCTTACGACTAGAAACATTAAAATTATTCTTATCATCAGTACTACTGCTGCTCGTAACAATAATACATAAAAGCTAAGATTCTTAGATAACAAGCAAATTTCATGAGCTGTGGGCAGCGTGAGAGAGATGCTGTAAGAATGGAAAGTTCAGATCAGATAAAAGCCACATTAAAACTGGAACTAATTGGTAGCCTCGTTGTTGGTGTCGCTGGAGAGATGAAGCGATGAGCCACCCTGTCCTCAGCGTGTGGTCTCTTTGTGGCTGAGTGAGATAGGCACAGGTAGAATAGTAGTGTGAATGCACTACAGTGCTATCTTAACATTTTTTAACTCAGGCTATGATCAGTGGGGCTGACACTCCACTATTGACTTCTCTGTGCCTGTTGCCCTGCTAACCAAGAAGCTGACAAGTGCCTGTGCTGAGGGTCTTTTCAGGGTGCTATCCAGGTAGCAGCCAGTGGCTCTCTGGTCGTCTCCTCTGCTGGCTGCTTCTGAGGCAGGACATCATCTGGTATGCTCCATCCATACCATTTTCAGGCTACATGTATTTTTTAAATAAGAAGGAACACATTCAACCATTTTGCTGTCTTGATTTGCAAAGAAGTTTTTTCCTCTGATTTGAAACTGCAGAGAGCTGAACTGTGTGTAATTGATGGCACTTTGTATTACAGTTAGTCTGGCCAATTCCCATCCAATCAACCCAAACCTTCTAGCAATTTTTGCTATTTTATAACACGAACTCTGGGACTACTTCAGCAAGCCAGAAAGTGAGCGTTCTGTGAATCAAGAATTCAGAACGAGCTGTACCATTCCTGGAAGAACTTAACCGGTCAAAATCTCTCTTGACAATTTTAATTACTTTGCAGTGGGGCCAGCGTGTGGGTGTACCAGGAAGCAGTTTGCACACATTTTGTTTAGCTGAATTGCTGCTGTGCCCTCTTTTGTGTCTTTCTTAGGAAAGGTCAAATTTGGCAGTTTTCTGTACCACAAGGAGATCATTAATGCAAGGTGAAAGCAAACCACAACACTCAATAAACACTTTTATTTTTCTCTTTGGAGATATTAACTTGTAAAAAACACTTATTTTTGAAATACATCACGCTACACTACAGCAAAGAACAATACTTTTTGGGCTGGGCTTGCGTGTCTGACTATGGATTACATTGGGGAAAAGTCTTTTGCTGGTGCCTGCTGTTGGCAGACAATGTAGACCTCAAAACCTCAACAGTGGATGTGCTGGGCAGCGAGAGGTGACATATGGTCCCTCTGTGTTTCAAATGAGTGAGTTCTGTGCAAACTTTTGTAAAGATGCCTGTGAAAGGCCAAAGAAACCAAACACTACAGTATTTTTTTTGTAATCCCTTGCAATAAATGGTGAAGAGATGACAGGGCAGCCATTTTCTCTGCCCCTCTTCTATATGTATTTCTATTTCTCAAAAGGTTCCCCGATGCAACTTGCAACTGAGCTGAAATATGAAAACTGTCCATCTGGAAGCCTGAACTCATTGTGGCACTTTCCTTTCAGAGCAAATAAACAAAACCAATGAAAGCAGTTTCTTTACAAAGGTGGAATGTGTATTCCTTATCTACACGGGCTGCATCGACTTACAGAATACAGTGCAGCCTTTTGCTCAGTAAGGGCAATCTTAGCAACAGAAATGTAAATAGCATTGAGTGCAGAACGCAGCGACCAGGGCAAAGGCACTGTCTTCTTTAAAGTTCCTGCGCTGTAACTTCTGGCTCTGAAAGAAAACCGTCTCAAATTCCTGAAAGGTTCTTAGAGTTCAGCCAGATACAGAGCTGGGGCTTCTCAATAGAGACACTTACAAAAAGGGGAAAAAATTAAAAATTAAAGCCTGGAATTGCCATGCTTGAGCTGCTCATTTCAGAATACTCTTTTTTAGTTTATTTGTAACTACAAAAAGAAATCAATAGCAGAATGGAGCTAATTTCTTACAAATTGAGTCCGTCAGTACTTTTCTGCTTTCTCACTCCTTCCAATCAATATTCCAGACTCCAGGACTACCTGGAAAATAGATGACAAATAGATGATAAATTCTCATTTATCGTATTTTCATTGAAATAATATCTGATGTAGGGAAGATGAACTGGGAACAATTACTCATTTCTTATGAGAATTCATGGTGAGAAGTTGCAAAGCCAAGAGGCTTCAGTGGCAATTGGTAGCTAGGTCGCTTAATGACGGACCTAGAAAAGGCAAAAAACTATTTTAAAGCACAGGATAGCTCAAACCAAAGTTATAGGCTTGCTGCTGAAATTACTGGGTGAGGTTCTTTGGCCTAAGTCAAACTAAATGGGCTACATGTAACTAAATGGGCATTTTTGGCTTTAAATCTATGAAAGTGGTTTGCCTAAAATAAGATCATTGTGGCTCTCATCTCAAAACTTTGATCCAATGCTTTTTAAGGTTCTAAAAGTGTTTACTCGATGTTTCATTCACTGCAGTGTTTTACTGGGGCTTCTTGTGTCCAACATCCACATTTTAGGGCACAATAGGAAGCAAAAGGCATGAGGCAGAAATCCCACTCAGGCCATAGTGTGAGGCCATTGTCTGATGGTTTTTCACGTTCCTTGGCAGTTCTACTGTTCTTTTACTGTTTATATTTGGAAAAAAATTTAATGCTTCAAAATACATTTTGGCCTCCTTTATGATGGTTTTATATTTAACTTGCCAGAGTGTATGCTGTTCCTGTTTTGGACAGAAGCAGAAAATACCAGTATCCCACCAGTGGATGCACAGATGACATTCACAAAAGGCTCAGGTATGTGCAGTGTGTATATGGAAATGCAGCCTTGTGGTGCTTGGATGCACGTTAAAGGCAAAGGAGTTTGTTGAGAGCTGGCTGGAGAAAAAAAAAAAAAAAAAGGCTTAGCAAAATGTGGTCTAGGTGCTATAGATACTTATGTTCTCTTTAGCTTTCATTCTCAGTCAGAGTATTCCTGGAAGGTTATCTATCTCTTAAATTTATATTTCAAGAGAAATACAGGCAGCCTCCAAACATGCAGCAAGTTTATTAACACAAATGATTATTACATTGCACTGTACCAGCTCACGTGGAGCCCTGTTGTACCAGGTATTGCACAAACGTGAAATGAAAGTTGGTCCCTGCCCCAAACAAGAAATGATTCTGTCCCCACAGCTTACACAGCGCTTTGCTGAGCAAGCACTCTGAATATTTCTGACACTGCTGCATTCTGACAGCGATCCCAAAGCCATGTTCAAGCAGGAGCTTGCCTGCCGTGCACACGCCAGCGGCACGCGCCGTGTGGGATCCAGCCAATCTGGCTGCAGGGCTGTGCCTGTGCCCCTCGGGTTTCAGTGAGCAAGGCGTGCGTGCCTCAGTGTTGTGCTGAATCAGGGTCCCACTGTATAGAAAGTGCATCTGCCATTAAACATACATCATACTTGCTTTTAGTGCTAAGATTAAGTGCCTTGTCTCCTGCCCCTTTCCCAGCTAAACTCCATTTGTGGTGAGAGTCATTCATCTTGAATTGCTTTAATGCAGTGTTTAAGTGTGTCAGTGTGGCAACAAAGCAGTTTGCATTTGGTATTTCAGTGAGACATTAAAAATCCCATTCACATTTTTAGTATGCGTTTCTCTCACATAAATTACCACAGCTTGGTTGGCAGGTCCTGAGTGAGTAATAAGGGTTTTCGCACAAACACATACCACAGATCTGCTAAGTAAAGGAAAATCTTTTGTTTGTTCCTACTTTTATACCAGAGTTGTGAGGCTTAACTTCTAGCAAATGTTTTCACTTGTGTTTACTGGCAGTAGCTTACTACTCATTAAGATAACAGATCCCCCAAAACGTAGCAGTGATGGTACAGATCCATCCCCATGCACCTGTGTGCATATGAAGCTGTGGCCATGTGAACCAGCTATGCAGCAGGCACCTTTTATGGCAGACTGTAGCCAAAAAATTGCTCTTTTATGTGGGAGCAACCCCTGAAAGAGAAGTGAGCTGAATGCAGATCTTACGTATGAAAGGAATGTGTTCTCTTTCTGGTAAACAATGACAGAGTCAGCTGCAGTCTGCTTGCTTTCTTTCATTAATGATTCTGGGACACAGTCACTCAGTGTTTAACACATAACAAGTCGTAATTCTGCAAAGTAAGTCCTCCTGTGCTGAAGTGCACGTTGCAAGGTGAGAGCAATGCCTGTACGCTAGCATCTTGCCTTGCCATTTTGCTCTGTTTGTGCTGTAAGGTCATTAATTGGAGGACTTAGTTTGGTGTCTATTTTTAAAGCACTCAGAACTCTCGCAGTGTAGGCCTGACCTGAGCACGCAGCGGGACTCTTCCACTGACTTTGAATGGAGCCCTCTGTCAGCGATGCATGTCGGGGCTAATCAGGTAATGTGAGGAAACAGCTGCAAAGTGCCCAGCCTTCAGGATCTGTGTATCTCACCCATTTTGTGTCCCACTAGCAAAATGTGTCTGTTAGTAACAGCTTGAAGTTACCTTTGCTAAATAAACACTGTGCAGTTCTGCGGTTACATTGAGTGCTTTGGGTTGTTTCTCTGTTACACTGTATAAAATATTGCTATTCTCAAACCGAACGCTGCAGTACGTTTGTCGTGATCCAGATATGAGCAAAGAATTATACAAAAACGTGAGAGCTGCACTTTGAAGCTTATGTGCAAATGGATTAAAACATATCTGTGCAACTTGTGAATAAATGCACGATCTGAAGGAGAATTTTCAAGAAACCAAGGCAACTCTGCAGTGAAGGATCTCTAATGCACAGGATAGCGTATTCTGCTGCTGCTGCCTCTGGCAGTATTTCCGAGCTGCAGAATTTGGATATTGGATGTGTCTGGATTCAAACACAATGGGTTTGTCAGTACAACTACGGGCCATGGGGCAGTCCTGTGCCTCAGTGCTGGAGAATGGGGGCAGCTGGGAGCTGGGATTGTTAGCCGAGTAAAACGAAGGGGTACGGCTGCTTTGGGAGTAAACAGCCAACGAGGAGGGCTACGGAAAGAAAGGAAGAGAACTGGCATGAGAACAAATGGGTATGAAATGAGCGGGGATAAATTTAGGCTGGAAACATAGAGGTTTCCAAACTTCAAAAGGATGCGATTTTAGAAAGCTTCCTAATTAGAAGAGTGCATGCAAACTCCCATAGCATTATTATGCATTTGCTATTTAGGAATTTAATTGTGAAATCCAAGAACTCGTTCCTTACGTGCCCATTACTTGGTCAAGTTGTGAAAGGCTGTGCTTTAATAAATGGAGATTAAAGAGATTTCTAACCAACCCCGTTTACACGTATTATAAATGATCACAGCGCCCTGCAGAACAGCTGCGGGGTGAGGCCGGTGGCCAACACCGCGGTACCCCGTTAGGACGGCCCCGCTCCCCCATCTCCTCCCGCCGTGTGCGCCGCCAGGGAGGCAGCCCAGAGCTCCGCGGGGAGCGGGACGCCGTCGGGAGCGCCGCAGAACAGCGCTGAGCCGGGCAGCGCAGCACGCCGCGACACACCGCTCGTGACTGACAGCTCCGACTGCCAATCCGCGCTCCAGCACGGAAAAGCAGCACCGCCCATCTCGATTGATGGTATACTCATCCAATCAAGATCG
>JAOWBP010050451.1:0-19503 GCA_028571105.1 Tragopan temminckii
GCACAACGCAACCAAAGCCTCGTTCTGTGATCCAAGTCTCGCAGACACGCTCAACTGGAGTCCAGGCACGAGTGGACGCTGGTCTCAGCCAGCACTGGAATGCGAGGCCACAGTCATCTCTCGCTGATGTCACAACCCCGTGGTCAGTGACCTCACAGTCCATGGCTACACGTATTTGAGCACCAGCCTGGGCCTCCATCACCCTCCATCATTCAGTGATTTTCCTTTCTAATGGTGATATGTTTGGGAAAATAAAAATTGCATGTTCACTTTCTCCACAATAATCCGTCTTCTGTGAACTGTTCACATTTTCTGAATCTTTTAGAGAGACTCTTTGTTGCCTGTTCTGGTTTGAATGCAATGCAAATTGGTGACCAGTTCTACATCAGGCATGCTTTTTCTATCAAGTGCTCATATCACAGCAGGTTGTCTCCTTATGCTTTCCTGTGCAACATACTCAATGGGACTTGCCTTAGCAAGTGAGTTGGACTAAATTATGTTCAGAGGTCCCTTCCAACCCCTAAATTCTGTGATTCTGTGTGACTGTGAATTTGCTTGAGCCACCCTAGCCTCACTTGGTGTGTTGCTCACACAGGTGCTGAATCTGGGCTCTGGGAAATGGAAAAGAGGTACGCTGCTGGGGAACAAATTAGATCAGAAACAAGGATTGTGGCTGTCTGGCCTCTGTAGGGATGCGTGTTACTTCTGCCTCTTCAGAACGATGATCTTGGCAGGTGAGTGCACTGCACTCTGTAGAAACGTGAAATCTTAGTTTGTTCCATGAATGTAGCAGAGAGATCAAATCCTTTGTAGTGGGTATGAGTAGAAGAAAACTTTTTTTTTTTTTTTAAACTTCATTTTTATTTCACTTCTGAGACTATCAACAAATTATCACCTCTTTACCTGTTTTTGGTGAAGGGTGCTATAATGCTGGACCTGCATAATCCTTAAAGAAGCCTTTGTATCATAGGGAATACTTATCTGGGAAATGAAATACTTGGATTCAGATTAAACTGACTGTATCTTTAGGAAGATTATAGTTTTGAGTGGAGTCAAACACTCCATCCTATTTGTCCTTGTACCTGTAATACTTTTTTTGCAAACGTGAGTCTAGAAACCACAAAACTCAACATTAAAGCTGAAACAAATGTACATGAAATGGGAAGTAGTATCTTCCCGTTTTGTGGATTTGCCTTCAAAGCCCTAACCCCTAGAAGAGAAGAATCTTCAAATACTTCTTGAATAGTTGATTTAACTAATGGAAAATTTGTATGTTACAGTTTGAGCGGGGGTATAGGAGAGAAAATTCATAGCTTTGGCCTATTCTTCAAATGCAGCTCATAGTCACTTAAGGAAAGGGTGATTAAGGATCACCTCTTCGTTTCATGCAGACCGCATCTTAACATCAAGCCATCTAGAGCTGTGCTTTTGAAAGTGTGATGAAGATAAACTCACAATAACTACCAAGTATTTCATCTTCTTTTTCACCGCAGTTAAGCTCCGTACAGTGTATTTAATTCAAAGCCTTCTGTAGTCATTCCACTTCTACTGCTACGCATACAAGAAGAGCCAAGGCTAAGGTGTCAGAAAAGTTCTTCATGCTTCCAGGCAATTTGTGTATTGTCCTTGCAGAGAAATTTGGTTGTGCTTTACCACGTGACTCTGTGCCACAGTGTAGAACTGCTTGGTTTTACTTGGTTTTGTTGCTGTTTCTTTCCTTTTTGGGACCATCATTTTGTGGAATCGTTGCTCAGTAATATCCATTTCTCTAATCATTGTGCTTGGGTATTAAGTCAATATTGGGGATATGGTAACTCTATCAGAGATAAGCTGTTGCATTTAAATGGTAGTAAAAACAAGCTTTTCAAAAAAATTGTTAAATGATCCTTGACTGAACAACACCGATTGGACTGGGTGAAACTGAATGTTTGTATCAGTTGGCAGAATATCAACAACCTAGAAGTCTTCTCTGATGCAGCAGCTTCTGACAGAGGAGTGCTGCTTAGAAGGGAAGTGCTCTGGTCTCTGTGTACTGTGCCAAAGGAAAGTTTTAACTTAAAAGGAGACCAATAGCATTTGTAGAAATGCTTTTGTATGAGAGGAGAGATGTTGGCCCCCTGTTTATTGGTAAGAGGTGAATTATTCAGGGCAAACAACCTTACAGAAGGAAATATAAGGTTTTATTTAAAATAAAATTTAGATAAGCTGAATATTTTGATGAGTGGAGAAATGTCCCAGCATGAAATTAGAGAGTGGGGACACTTCACTTTGGACCCTGAACACAGCACAGGCCTATGCTGTTTGTCAAAGCTGGTCCCACGGGCAGATCTGTGAGACCATATCAGAGGCACAAAGCCGCGTGGACAAGTTATGTCCCCGTGGAAGTGAAACTTTTTCTACCTAGAGCAGCTTTCTCCATTCTAAAGCTATGAACTATAATACATAATGCCAAGTTGCGGCAAATTATAACAGCACATTCTTCTGACAGTTGGGACACAATTTCTAACAATAGACAACAACTGTCTTCGATTTTCTTGTTTGTCAAAGAAAAACTCTCAATTCTGGTATAATTGACATAAGATTGACACAGGATTTCTTTCTCCGCTATCCTACATCATAATCATCTAAAGCATTAAGTTATTTGCTAAATCATTGCATTGCTTGTGCAGAGAAATTTTTCTGTAGGAAATTTAAAATATGATTTGAAAGGAGGGTGAAAAGGCAGGGAGGTCATGCAATGTGAGCTTAGGAAAAATGAATAGTAAGGAAAAGTATTATTTTCTATCTTGATATTCATTTTATTTGTTGCCAGCTTCTCTTGCAGTTTGTCACCACAGCTGATGTTTTCTTCTCTTCCATTTACTCTCATATTTAAATTGATCAATATTTGTATTGTGTTTGCTGGCATAATCTTATCATTTGTACACTTACACAAGTATAAGTTCCATTTCTTGGTATTGATCCTTATCCTACACTAAGAAGCAAATAAAAGTTGTTCTGCCTGCTAGGGCTGACCTTTAGTGCGATTTACATATCATCTCTGAAAATGGATGGCAGCACAGGGGAAGAGAAAGCGGAAAGTGTTTTTGCCTTCTCCATTTGCTTGTCTCCAAGAAATGTGAATATTCCACTGTGGAAGAGGCAGCAAGCAGAGCAGAAATGGCACAGTCTTCTGTACAGTAAATCCAAGCCTTCCATTGGCATTAGCCTTTGTCTTCAGCCTGTGGATGGGATTTGTTCTGATCCTAAGTTTCCCATGAGAAAAAAAGTCAACATGTCTGACTACTCTTGTCAATCCTGCTCTCTCTCTTTTTTCTTTTTTTCCTCCACCTTCAGTTTTTTAATTTAGACGATTCATTGCTATGTATTTGTTTGTTTGTTTGTTTGTTTCCTGTAGTGCAGAGAAAGTTGTGCACAGACTGTGATATTTAGTTTTCACTTTTTTTACCTTTTTTTTTTGTCTTCGTCTTACATGAAAACCTTTCACTGCTTGTAAAGTCACACAAGACCCAGTCCTGCCCCTTAAGTCAATATTTTTGACATTGCCATTGCAAAGTGAGAATCTCACCTGAGTTCCCATTAGGAATATGAGCTATGTAGTGATGACTTTAACTTATTTTAACTTACGATTGTTGAGGAAATAATAAATGTTCTGTATGATGCATTTTTTCTTAAAGATTCCTTTGACTCCAGTGTCCCCTGCAGTTTATTTACTAACAACATCCAAAATACCTCAGAAAATGAAGATAAATAAGATGGTTCATCTCCATTTTTAGTTTCTTCTAGCAAATTCTCACTTATCCGAGTAAATGAGAACAGCTCAGCAGCCACACAAGATTTGTTTATGTTGTTATAGGCTGCCTATGTAATCGTTTCCAGCGCCAATGGAAACCTGAAGAAAAAATGTGCCAAGCTGCAGCTGGAGCACTACAAACAAACCATGACATTTGGTGAGAGTTTAAATTAACATATGTTACAGCAGGCAACAAGGAAACAGCTGGGAAATATGACAGCTGTTATCCATAAATAATGTTACATTATCAGCACCTATATTTATATGGGTTTTTATTGGGTAAAAATGCAAATAAGTATTTCATTACTTAACGTGACTGCACTGTAGGAAGAGACCTTGGCTATCCCCAGTGTGCACTTGGCTATTTTCAGCGTGCTTCATGTGCTTCATGTCTCAGTGCTTACCAAGCTGACATCTGAAAATCCAAAGCTTATGAGCAGTGACTGAAGGTCCACTTTTAGAAAGTGAAGTTCTTCCGGAGCTTCAAAAAAGATTCTCTGTTACTAACACAGAAGTTGAAATGATATTGTTCTCCAGAACTTAAATTGTCAGACTAGAGATTGGTATATGGTGGTGGTGTTTTTCTGTTAAGACATCTAAAATTGGGAAGGACTGAAAAATCAGCAACTTTAAAGAACAAAGGCATCACTGGTTACTCTCTAGCCAGCTACTGGTGGTAGTTCTTAACTTTTGTGGTCCTTTCTGTCTCCCTGATACAGCAAGATACAAGCTTGGCAATTTTCTTTACAATATCTGTTACACAGATGATGGAAAATAAACTTGAGATAATTCTATAGCAGCTGTGTAAATAATAATTGATCCTTTGCAAAAGTGATGGCACCTGTAGAATCAATACTGGCACAAACTTGCACTGTGTCAGTTGTCCGCTGGTTATTATTCACCAGTGTGTGGAAATAAACCCTGCCTTTATAAATACTTCTCCTAGGATTTTAGCATCTAAAGAAGGAGTTCACAATCTTTCTTCAGAAAATAATAATTTCTTTGTAAAGCTAGATAGTTGTTTATTGTAAATACAAAGGCTTGTATTGGCAACAGCTTATGCTAAGGAAAATATTCACTAGGAATATCTGGAGCTTAAAAACAAAGAAATGAAAAAGGGTCCTTTTATCATCATCACACTTGGCATATTGCTTTTAAATAGCTCTATAGTACAGATAGATACATTAAGAGACCTATTTAATTTAGGCACTTGGCCAAGAATGGGCAATGATGTTGTTTACAGTTTATTAATACTGAGTAAAGTGGGATTATATTCAGTTTTTGTATTTGGAGAGAGCGTGGCTCATAGAAAGGTTAGACTGTTGAAAGGCTACCCAGATTCTACAAATGCAGAAGCTGAGATCCAGAGAACCACAATAAAAGTATTGGTAGAGTATCTAATAGGAGTCTGACCTATTGTTTATGTGCTCTCAAAATGCTGCATCATACCCCTTCCCATGTGAATTATTATATATGTTGACTCACTTTAAACTGAACAAAGGCAATGTGAAAATAGGTAGAGGTTGGGAAAAATAATTGTAACTTTAAACCAAAAATTGGCATACCTGACCTAGAATTACTTTCAGTCAATTTGCAATGCCTCATGTGAAGAAAAGTGAGGATCCATTTAAAATAACCAATTCGTAGCAGCAATGACACAGATTTGCAAAGCTGTACTAAATTACTACAGTTACTGGGGGGGAACAAATTGGGTCATTTGTTGTTCAAGAGAGATTTTTCTACCTGTAATATTTCTTTCCCCTGCTCTCAGTGCAGTGAAAACCAGTTACTAGCCATCCTCACTGTCTTAACACATTGTCTGGAAAAGCTGGCAGTATAAGTGGGCACATCTGGGAAAGAAGACACTCAGAATAATCCATCTTTTCTGTTTGAGGTTTTTTCCTTAATTAATCGGTTAGTGTTCTGATAGCAAGAAGTGATAAAAACTAATTAACATCTTAATTTGATGGTGACGGAAAAGGTTGCCTGTCCTGTTTTGTACCAGAGGACCTAATATATATATGTATAAATTGCCTGATGACTTTCCGTGGGAACTGAGGAGCAAGAACAAAGAAGTAAGTATGTTTCAAGTAGTCTCCATCAGGAGGGAGGAAATGTTTTCCAAAGAGTAGGGAAGTGAAGCTAATGCTATAGCTCTTGCAGATATAAGTAGGATGAGTAATACCACTTTAATCCCTGCTAAAACAGTCCATGAAGATATTGGACAATAATCAAGGTGTGCTGCAGCTCTATGAGGGCATCATTATAGTCCAGAGGTTATTATTTTGTAAAAATCTAACATCCTATTTTCTTTGGTCTGAAAACTTGTTGTAAATGGATCACTGCCATCCATTTCCAAGCCACATGTAGCTCTGGTGTGATAAAATTCAAATTTCAAAGGAGAGAAAGTGAAATAATTCCTCTAACAATGATTTCTTGAATCAAAAATTGGGAGCTTAAATTCTTGAGCTCAGTCTTCAGCTTCACGTTGGTGACCAACTCGTCTTGGTTATTTTTAAGAAGTTTCTAGTGAAAACCCCATGGGAAAATGTTTGTTTTCCTGTGGGACTCCCTTATAGCTGCAGGGTCTGAATTTTGACAAATCACTGGCTTCAGCACCAAATAAAGAAGTGAAATATCCAGCCCAAAAGAAATCTGTGTGAGACAGTTATGAACAATTGGAAGGGAGAGCATGCCAGCAAACATGGAGCTTAGTCACACAGCCACAGAGATGTGCTCAAGGTTTTCTGCCAACTAAAATGAACTTGTATGGTGGACTGTTCTGGGAAATTGTTGGCATTGTTTCAAGCTGTAGAAAGAGGCTGTCATAGAAGCATCCATTACTACAGCTGTGATGTAGTGTTACTTTTGACTGTGTACCCCAAAGAATTACTATCTATGCATCACTAATATTACAAGGCACGTCTGTCCTATGACTTGTAGAGTCTGCAGACATGGGACAGGTGGGTTTGTCCTTCAAATCCATGTTATATACCCTCAGTTAATCTCTATCTCTCAATGTTCTGATTTCCAATCTGAAATAATAACACTGAATTAGAGGCCAAGTAATACTATGCACTCCAAAATGATCTGCATTTGTTTTTAAATAAGGAGAGATTGAATATTTGTTCTTGTTCTCTATAGCAATAAAAAGGATCTGAACATTTTGGTGGTTATTAACCTGACTGCAAATGCAAATTAGTGATCAAGTTGTTTCTTCAGCAGATATATGTAATCTAAAAGTGGTTCTCCAGACAAACAGAAATCAAGGACATAGTTTCTGTGTCTAGCTACACGTGTTGAAAAAGAACTGCCCTGGGTTCCTCAGGCAAGTCAGAAGAACCCAAGTCATTATAGTAGTGCAAGGAACTTTTTGCAGCACACTGTGAAGAGCATGAAAAAAGCCTTTAAAGGTAATACATAAGAACATTACTAAATAAACCTGACTACGGCAAATGTGAACAAATGTGAGTTTTAGTGCATTGTCTTAAGATATTCAACTAGTGCTTTGTAGCTTGCTGTAGGAAATGATGAGCCTGTTGTGAAACTGAAGGATGGAAATCATGTCTTTGAAGTGAAGCAAAGAATGTCACCAGTAAGTGACACTGGTCAGTAGGAAATAGCTTCCCAAAATACAGGTTCCTGCACTGTGCAATAGGTGAATATGAATAAATGTTGTAACTGAATTTCATTCTCTGAAAGTGAGTAACCGCATGATCAGTGAAAATGTTTCTGAAGCTAAAAGGAAGTAAGAATATGCAGTCAACTGAAAGTAAAAATATTTCTTTCAGAATAAAGTTAATTACAGCTGGCCATTAAAGATGGTCCAACTATGTGAGGCATGAAGTGTCAAGCAAGCTTTTTCTTTTTGGGCCTATAAACTAGAGGTAGTTTAATCTCTGGTCTGTAGTTTGTATTATTTGTCACACCCTAATTCACAGTGCTCATCTCTGCTGCTTTTTTGTTCTAGAGTGTAGCTTGGTCACTGTATCATCTACAAAGAGCATGTTTATTTTATCCTATAGCCTTTGAACAAGGACTGACAGATCCAAGATTTGAAGCAGATTAAAAGTCTCTTGTTCTCTTTGACAGCTCTTTCACAAATCACAAACTCACAGAGTACTAGTTGTTGTACTTGCAGCCTTTCAGTACCTAAAGGGAGCCTACAAACAGGAGGGGAATCAACTCTTTGAAAGGGTAGATAAGCAGGACAAGGGGAAATGGTTTTAAGTTGAGGGAGGGAAGATTTAGGTTGGATGTCAGGGGGAAGTTCTTTACTATGAGAGTGGAGATGTGCTGGAACAGACTGCCCAGAGAGGTTGTGGATGCCCCATCCCTGCTGGTGTTCAAGGCTGGGTTGGATGGGGCCATGGGCAGCCTGGTCTAGTATTAAATGGGGAGGTTGTGGCAGGGGGGTTGGAGCTTCATGATCCTTGAGGTCCCTTCCAACCCAGGCCATTCGGTGATTCTGTGATACTACCTTGCGTAGATACTAAGTGGTACCTTTAGGATATTAGCTTTGACTTAAATATTCATAAAATCAAAAGTGAACGCATTCTGATCCAGACTCACAGGTGCATTCACATTCTACGGGCAGTGTATATCTTGAATCAAACATATTATTAAATATCGAAATATAATGTTAACTGTTTTGTAACCTGCAAGTTGTTTTTTTAAAAGTGGGATAATATGATGGTAATTCTCTATCCGTGATTTGTTTGCCTAAGCACCCATTGCTTTAGATCTTTTCTCTACTTTAACTGTTGTATTAATTATGAGGGTTGCTCCAAAAGTAATGCCTCCTCATTTATTATGTTGGGCCACAACATCACAGGTGGATGCTGGTTGTGTGATAGAGATGGTTGTGAGATAGTAGAGATTGAAGCTTCCCACCAATATCCCATTTTGTTGCTGTGTGACAGATGACAGCAGAGGGGTAGCCTGACAAAATGGCATCTGGCATGGAAGCATGTATGAAGCATAGATGTGGAATTGAATTCCTCCATGTGGAACAAATGGCACCCATTGACATTCAGTGTCACTTGCTGAACGTTTATGGAGGCAAGAAGTGGATGTGAGTACGGTGATGCAGTAGGTGATACATTTCAGCAGTGTCCACAGCAATGTGAAATACAAGCCACATCCTTGGATGGGCGTGCATAGCTGTCACATCACAAAATGAAGAGCATATCCATCAGCTCATCCACGCAAATTGCTGAATTATTACCAGGAAACTGTGTACAGAGCTGAATATCAGTATCAATGCATTGGAAACAATGGTAGGAACAGTGGAACATCATAAAATTTTCTCCAGGTGTGTTCCATGTACGCTCACTAAATGTGGTGGGAGGTGGTGGGAGTGTGGAATCTGTCCGTGGAGTATCAGTTGGAGTTCCTGATCTACAATTCTAGTGAAGAAGCTCTGCTACATGTACAACATTGGATCTTATCCACAGGATTCATATTTTTTCCTTCTGCAAGTCAAACAATTTTCACATTTTCTTTGTTTTAAATTTTAAGTTAGAAGAGAATGAGCGTGGAGAATAATGAGAGGAAAGAAAGGTCCAAAGAAATGAAAGCAAGTTCATAGAATCATGGAACATTTAGGTTGGAAGGGACCTTTGAGATTGTCTAGTTCCAACTCCTCTGCTATAGGCAGGGACACCTCCCACTAGACCAGGTTGACTGCCCTTGAATGCTTGCAGGGAGGGGCAGAATCACCCCGTTGACCTGCTCGTCGCCCTTCTCTTGATGCAGCCTAGGATATCGTTGGCTTTTGGGCTAAAAGTGCACATTGCTGACTTGTGTTGACTCTTTCATCAACCAACAACCCCAAATCCTTTTCCTTAGGGCTGTTCTCAAGCCATTCTCCACACAACCTGTATCTGTGCTTGGCATTGCCCTGACCCAGGTGCAGGGACTTGCACTTGGCCTTGCTGAACTTCATAAGGTTCGCATTGGCCCACCTCTCAGTCCTGTCCAGGTCCCTCTGAATAGCATTCCATTCCTCTAGCGTATCAACTGCACCACTCAACTTGGTGTTGTCTGCAAATTTGCTGAGAGTGTGTTCGACTCGACTCTCCATGTTGCCTACAAAGGTGTTAAGTAACACCAGTCCCAGCAGTGATCCCTGAGGAACACCACTTGTCACTGGTCTCCACGTGGACATTGTGCCGTTGACTGCAACTCTGAGTGCAACCATCCAGCCAATTTAACATACAAAACATACAAAACAGGCAAAGTGTCTTGTTGAAGTATTTTTCTTTTAATATTTTCATTTGAATTACTTTGCAAGTGCATGAAAAATAATCCAGGCGGGATAGATATATTAAAGAAAAGGAGAATGTTTGTCTCTATACTGACTTTTCACTCATCTGAAGGAACGTAAGACTGTTTTCTTCGGGGAGCCGAGTTACTGTATGCACAGACATGCGCAAGTAGTGCTGAGTGTTTTGGCAAGGAGACAGTAGTACTCCATTTTCTCTCATAATTATGTCATTAACACATCTTGATCTTTTCCTAGCCATGACCTTAAATTTGAGAGTTCCCTTTGGTTTTTGACATTTCTTGTCTTAGAGAGCAAGCACCATTTGAAATGTTAATAGAGAAGGGGAAGCAAGCTATCATTTTGTGCGGTGAAACAGATTACTGACCCTGGGCTCTTTATGTGAAGTAAGTTTGCTGCTGCCCTTTGGGATAAATGCCATTATAAGCGATGTAGAGGTATTCCATGAGCATTAATAGGATTGTCCTATTACTTTGTACTCATCTACTTTTAGGTCCACAAACACCAACTCATTTCTATTGGATTCATTACTCTAGCAGTCTATCCTATCAACACTCTATTTTTTATTAATCCTTTCATAAGCTGAATGTGGTGAAAATTCAAAAATCTCTACAAGCATGTCAGCTTTCTGGGTAAAATTCACATGAGCTGTGTTTGTGTGGAGGATGTTTTGGTGCATATAGTATGACAGGAGAATAAAGTACTGTACATATGCCTTGCAGGCTGATAGGGCTTTAGAATCAGATGAGAAGTGCAGCCTATCTCCTAGTGGGCTTGGTCTTCATTTACAATGAGAGAAGGAGATAAGGAGATCTTCTGGTTTATTTCATCATAGAGAAGTCTCATTGGAATTATTTTTGCAATGTGTTGGTCTCTCTGGAGGGCACATGCATCAAATAGAATCGAGTATTCAACTTTGAACCTTGGTAAGGGATTACAAACACAAATCACAGAGGAAGCTGTACAAGAAGTTGACTTTATTCCCGTAGACTTTGAAGGCTGTTAAGTAGATTGTATATAGAAGATTAAATTACACGTGGTGTTTCTTGGCTTTTTTTTTTTTTTTTTTTTTTCTTCCGAATCTACATTATGGTATAGTAACTTGTATTGATTTTCTCAGAGATTCTCAATTATGGCAAAAATCAGATAAAATGAAAAAGATCATTCAGATTTCTTTTGTTCCATTCTTCTCATTTTCCCCTCTCCCTTAAGGACAAAATTTCTCAAAATCAGACTGAAGTTGTATCATATCTTCAAGATTTTGTTATATACAATGACTGCATTACAGGAAGAATTCTGATGTATAACTTGTAAGTTATTGAAGACTAAACCTAAGAAGGTAGAAAATATAGTTAAGCCAACGTGGAGTAAACATGTAAGTATGTTAACATGTTTTTTATTTTGATTTGAGTATGAGGCTGTAATAGTGCATTTATTCACAACATGACAAGCTACTATTTCATTGCATTTAATCAACTACATTCTCTTTGAGTAGCAGTTTTGATTCTCTCTCTCTCTGTGTTTAAAATACCTTTCCACTGAGGAAACCTGATAGCAATGCAGAGGAACAGGAGTGATTCAAGTGGGAGGTGAACTATCAGGGCTGAAAAGCATTTGCCAAATGAATGAAGGCACAAGTAGAGCACGTTTCTTTCAGGTTTGCTTGATGTCAGAACACACACCTTAAATACGAAGGATTTAACACAGAGGCAACTGAAATCCTGTTTTGTGCCATGTTGTTGTAGCATCTATGCTTTCTGTGAAGCATGTTTCCTTTGCTTAACGTATCCATAAAGGAATGGTTTGTCCCTGGGAACAAAAGGGACTCTGCCTATGAGGAAGAGTGAGTAAGGCATGTTCAAAGTGGTTATAACGGAGCCCATCAAACACTGAACATGTATTCTCTTGTTAAACCGAGCTCATCCCATTGTAGGCTGTGGTGCTAATGGACCACTAACACTGTGTCAGTGAGATCATTTTCTACTCAGCTACCCATTCTGTCACTGTCCAAATCATGACCCCAATTAGGCAGACTTAGTTTGGTCACAGCACAGGATTTTTCCCACTAGAGAGATAATAGAATCTACAATCTGTCTTTCTGTGTTTAGCATCCTGAATAAAGGTTCTTCTTTATTGGAAAAAAATGTTTGAAATAATTTTGGAGTCATATTTACTGTGAAGGAAGAGATGATATAGATCAGTTTCTCATCATGCCATTAAATAATTTCACATTGCTATCCATTCCCCACAGGTGAATAAATGAAAAGTGGAACAATTAAAAATGTGGGTGATCATAACTTGAAATTTGTTTCCTTTTCTACCCATTTAAGCATGTCATTTTCCCTTTAGCTCTCATTGTGTCTGATTTACTTAATTACTGCACCATTAGTATCCATTCTTCTCAGTTTCAAAAACCTCCTTGCTAAATTTTTAATGACATTTCTTTAAGGACACAATTTTCCATGTCTTTCAGAATTACTAGATGAAATTGTTGTCGGTAATGATCAGATCAAGAGCGCAGTGACCTGCTTGCTACTTACGATTATTATACTTGCTATGGCAACCACTGCTGATATTTAAGTTGCTTATTAATTTCCCGGACTACTTGTGCTTTCCAAACTGTATTACCAAGAAGGCTGTGATATGAGGTTCATGGCCACTGATCTGTTTTGGGTTTTCCTGTGCTGCTCTGGGGGGCTTCTCTCGGATCTGGATCTATCTAGGAGTAGCTGCTTGCATTTTGCTAATGGAGAGAAGCGGTTAGAAAAGAGCCGTGTTTTGTACTGCTCTGCTATGAATTAGTCATGTTGGAAGACTCTTGGCATTTGCAGGAAGCTATGTGTTCTGAAATGCAGGTTACAAGTTGGCTTTGATCAGGCTTTCTTCCTTCCATGTTGCAATTTTACTCTAAGGATGAGTTTCTACATCACTCTGCAATTGCTGTCTGTTTAGTTTATGTGGAAAAGAATCACAAGAAAGTACTCTGCACCTGCTTTGTTTAAGCTTGTATTTCGGGGGAAGAGAAAATCAAATCTATTCTAATGTTGTGAACTTTGCTACAAAGGACGAATAGTGGCATTTTTGTAACAGTGGTGTTCTTGGAAAGGCCTGTTCTCGTCCAGTGCTAACTTACTACATCTCTAGCTGCAGGAGAATTGTGCTCTTTGGCAACAAGTGAACAGTGGGGCAGCTCAAACACAACGTGTTTGCTGGTCCTACTTGTGCCTGGCCTGACCAATACATACTTGAGTATTTCTATAATCTTCTTGTTGCTGACTTGGCCAGGTGCCATGTGAAATGTGTAAACTAATACCGTTTCCAACTGCTTTTACTGTGAGGAAGCAGTGAAATTGCCAATTACAATAATAAAAAATGAAAGGGCCACAAGAACTGACAGCACATTGCGCTGAGATGGCTGTAAGCTGCAGCCTGGTACCTCAGCTTTGTGACAGGGACTGTAATGAGAAGAAACAACATTGCACTGGTTCATCTTTTGTTTTGCTGACTGTAATGAGAATAGGAAATGATGTTAATTTAACCCATTCTTTCTTCCTCTGAAGTATTGATAGTGATTCTCTTCAGTGCTCTTCCCCACTGTTGCCAGTGCCAATCCTCTCCAATGTTGGAAGGGCTCCTGGCAGCATGCGCGCTTGCTCACAGAATGGTTTGTATTTAGTGCTCTGCCAACCTAGTGCAACTGACAGATATGTTAGCAAAAAATTTCTTATTCTTGTCAGGCTGAACAGCAGGCTACATTCATTGAATATGTCAAGTATTATAATTTGATGAGAGCTCATTCTCCTGATACAGATGCTAACTACATGGCTCCCGTGAGCAGATGCTTATTCAATCCTTCCTGCACGTTAGTGTGATACAAAGACAGATATTCTCCTATTGTTTCTCTGAAGCACAACTCACACCTTTTATTTCAAACTATTTTCAAAGAGAGCTCACAAATAAAAAAAGATTTGAACTAATGTACTATATTTATTTATTTATTTAACTAACAAATTCTTTTATGAGCAGAACCTGGTTTTAAAAATCATTCTGTCTATGTATTAGTGCTTTATGTCCCCCTAATTGCCTCCCACTGCCAATTTTAACCAGTTTCCTCCAGTTCTCTCATTATTGCTTGACAATCTCCTTCTTGCAGGAAGCCTATCTCTTTCTGGCATTCCCAGTTTATTTAGCTGGACAAATTGCTGCAGCTCGTTCAGAGCACATGTGTGCTGATTTGCCGGTTGTTATCTCTGAGAATGGGAGAAGATCTTTCCCTCAGCTGAGACAGCAATTTGGATTTCTTTTCAATAATCTACTGTTCTCATGATATTTGTAGGAGTTTCACACCTCTCAAAGCTATGCCTTTTAAAAAGTGACCACTAAGTTCAAGAGTTATTAAAGTAAACAACTATATAGGTGTGCCGCAGAGATTTTATTTTATCGGGAATCTGGAGAGAATAGTGAGAGTCCTAATGACTTGGGGTCAGGAGATAATATGTAATGTTAATCTGAGACATTTTCATTGCCCTGAAAATCAAATCAGCCTTAAAATTGCGTGAGGATGTAATTTTCTTTAGTTATTTGGTGATGAGAATAAGTGTAAAATCTTTTGTTGATGAGGAAACTGTAGAATCTATTTTGAGTGAATAGAAATTAAAAGTGTTTTCACTTTGCCTGTATTTATGAATGTTAACCTCCATAAGAAATATGCATAATGTTGTTACACTAGGAAAAGAAACTAAGACAAATGTAGGGGATCACTTTTGGAGGAAAGATTAATATTCCATCCTTTGACTGTGTGTATCTCAACCAGTGCTTTCACCACTTTACTGTGAGAGACTGCAGGTGTTTGTTTTTGTGTAAATGTCAGGCAAGATAAAGTAATCCTTACCTGAGGTTGCTAAAGATTTTGGAGGAATATGGTATGGAATATTACTTTCCCCACAGGTGAGTCATTATACAGCTAATCTGTTTTACCCTGACAGGGTTCTTTCTTCTGATGTATCTCACACAGTGAATATTGATCTGCCACTCTTGCCCTGAGTTGGCTTTTGCTCTCTGCTTGTTTCTAAGATGTTCCTTGCTTTTCTGTTGTTGTCTTTCTATCCATTGTTGTCTCTGAGCTACACTTCTATCCTCTGATACCTGCAAGTTCTTCAAAATATTCTTTTGTAGATATTTTATACATTTTTTTCTTCCTACTCAAATCAGGTCAAGGAAGTATTTCTGCAATAGCTTATTTATTAGTATTAACTTGTTAACCTGCTTTTCAGAAATGTGGCACATAATGTATGGGCTTTTGGCCATAGTGTACTATGTCAGTCCTTCACTGTATTAAAATATCATACAGATAGGTTTTATATTCCTAATTGTTTAGGCGCAAAAGAAATACTGATTTCTGGTGAACATGAATTAGTTCAGTGCAAAGAAATCAGAAACCTTCACCTTTATTACTTTCAGGGAACCAAAGAAAAAAATATTTACAATACCAGAGATTAATGCAGGAAACAGATAATGGTGCTACTTAACCTCCTTCCAAAGCAGTTGCTGGATTCAGTTTCCAGTAGGGATTGGTAGATGAACCAGTACAAAGACATGACTCAAAATAAATGTTTTCTACAAGGCAAAACAAGCGGCAGTTCTTCTCAGTCCCATTACTGATAGCACTGGGAGCCCTTTCAAAGAAGGAAAAAAAAGGGGGGCTATTGCCACAAAATATTATCAAATGGAATGGATTTTTTTATTGCATGGAAAAGATGAAGTAATCTTCTGAATATACTGCATTAAAAAAAAAAAAAACACGTGTTCATAGAGTTAAAAAATTATGAACTTGGGTTTTTATAAGATTTGAAAGGTCAGGAGGGTAAGCAGATGGCTAGCTGTAGAATTTATTGTGCTTTTAGCAATTGTTTTTATGTTCCAGGTGAAACCTTGCAAGCTGATGAGCCTGTAAAATTCTACAACTCTGCATTAGAGTGAGAATTATGCTCATAATATGCATGTGATTTTAGAGATCAATATATCATCTGTTTATTATCTGCCAAACACTCACAGGATTAGTATTATGAAGTATTATTTTTACTATTCTGCAACAGTGCGTCTATTTCTTGTCCATTTTGCATTAATGTTTCCTTTGTGAAAATAGCTCAAATAAGCTCCTGATAACAAAGTTATATCCTGTGATAGCCTGGTAATGCCGAGTGACATTCCAGCAACCTTTCCGTACTCAAAAATGACAAAATATTACAAGGCATGTTTAAAAAAAAAGATTATTGCTCACAGTTCCTCACATATGACAAGCTATCCTCAACAGATTCAGTATTACCAGGATCTCAGTGCGGTGCCCTGTGAGAGGGTTAACAATGTCAGTGCAGAAGTGTCAGAGCAGGGTTCACCAGCACCTACACAGCCCCACTGTGAGACAGTTATTTCTGTTCTCCCAAGAGCTCTGTAGAAAACAGCTCCCTCTCTGTAGCTGTGTTGTGTTCCAGTGGGCGACATTTTGTGTCTCTATAGATGTATTTCTTCATTGAGTAAAGAGATGTCCAAACACATAAACAGCATCTCAGGCTATGTACCAGAATCAGACTACTCTCCTGGGCTTGCAGCAATAGCTTGAATGTAGGTCAATACAAGAACGCAGCTAATTCGACTGTTAAGCCTTCAAAGCAGGTCCTTCTTATTCTGACATCAGTGTGTGAAGCCAAAGGGCATATACATGAAGTAGGTGTGGCTCCTGGACCATGACAGGAGTTTCTACCGCAGTGTAAATAATGAAATAATGATAGAAATTTCCTGGTGTCCAGAGTTGAAAAGCATAAATGCTTTGTTTCTATCTTTAAAAACTTCCTAAACATTTTTTCAGAGAGAACAAACTCTGTGTTTGAATATTCTGTGACAATAAAAATAGAGTACAGGGTAAATTCCAATAGCTTCTGATTAATTCAACTCTCTGTTGGATTTGGTCTCCTATCTAAAGTAGACTGACCAGGCATAACAAGTGGGACAAATGAGGATGGCCATCAATATTGTCTTAAAATCCTAACTCAGGAAAGAAAGGCTAAAAGCCATATTTTTTTCCTTAGGTGAAGGAAGAGGCACACATGCTTCACGTGCAAGAGGTCATTTTACAAGTCTGTGTATGTGGTGATGCATATCTATAGAAGACACATATTACACTCTTAACAAATTCAGCCAACACGTCAGCCAAGATGATCTTTAATTTTGCAAGAAGCAGAGCTGTCTCATTGTGGTAACACAATAGAGAATTCTTGTCATTCCAGACTGATGATTGGCTCATGACCTAGTAGATTTCTGGTGCTGAGTAGAGGTGGAAGAAGGAGTAGAGGTTGTGGGAGGTTGATGTTCTGAAACCCAGTCCGATTTTCAAGAAGTCGGGCCTGTATTCTTGCTGAAATAAAGCGTAGCAACTGTAATCAGATAGATCTCAATCAGGAAGAAATGAGGGCAAATGGAAATGGTAGGAGCAATATTTGCAAAATTTGTATGGTTGAAATCTTTGCCACCTATGCAGGTGTAGCATTTTAATCATGGAAGACATTATTTGTCATGATTTTGAGAATTGACTGTTGTGCTCAGGTTTGGGTTGTGCTGCCACTATACTAGGTAGAGTCCCATTATGTTTTATTGTGATTTGAAGTTGAATTATGAATAATAATTACCTTTCTGTTCAAGTTTCGTTGTTGTTGTACACACAGTTTTAAATCAGATTCAGTCTGAGAACTGGTACTCTGCTAAATTCAGAATCTAAACGGTTGCTTTTCAAGTAATTCCACCCAAACTCCCTCCCACACTCACGCTTGCCCTTAGCTTAGCACCTCTGTGTTCACTGGAGTCCTGCATAGTTTCTGCACAAAAAAAAAAAAGAGCAGTTAACTAAATGCTAATTAAAAGCAGCATGTCAGTTTATTGTGCACAGTAGGAGCAGTCACAAAAGAACATGAACCTGAATCAACTTTTTTTTTTTTTTTTTTCTCTTTTTGCTTAGCAGACCCCAGGAGGGCTGAGGAAAAATCCTATTAGGATAACTCAAATTAAAATTTGAGATGAGCCTAAAAAGCTTCCTTTAGTGCCTCCAAATTTCAATGCAGTATCTGCTGAGCCTGAAAGATAAGTATGCCACAACTTCTGAAACCCAAAATTTGCAAGATATCTTGGGCTCCTGTTAGTTCTGGTACCAATTCTTAGTTTGGTCCTGTGAGGCTTGTTGATGTTACTGAGACCTTAAGGCACTCAGCAGTTCACAGACATGTTCATTATCCACAGTGACTAGTCCCTACAGTCCTGATCTGTGGTATGTTGCCTGGAATGAGGTTTTATATTTCACTTCAATGGACTTCAGGTTAAGCCTTAAGATACGGGGTAGAAACAGATAATGAGGGCAGGATGAAAGGTGGACCAGAGGCAGGAGTATGAAGAGAACTAAAATGTCAAGAGGAGAAGCATGAAGAACTGGAGAAGTTCACCTCACATACACAGAGCTTGTTTATCATCTTGGGTTGCCTCTTAATACTTGTGACTGTCAAATTCTACAATAAAGCAAATTGAGATCATTTTCTTGTTGGCAGCCTTCAAAAATGTGTCTGTACAAAGCAAGGACAGACCTTCACTGCTGCAATGGAGTTCTACCCATTTACATCAGCACGAAGTAGGGATGCAAAGAGTTATAAATACATTTTTGAATGTTTCCAGCAGCACAGGAAAGGGACGTTTTTCCTGTGCTTTTAAGTACAAAAGAGCTTGTTCCTTTAGCTGATGTCTGCCATCTTTCATGTTTTTTGTGAAGTATTTTAAGTGCAGATATTTTCTTAAGGTTGAGTTTGCTTAGGTGTGAAAACCATGAGGTGTGCACATTTTGATTACTCTACCATATTGTCTTATAATTATATTGCTTTCAAAAAGCATCCCATCTTGTAGGTCTTTCCCATTGCTGCTTTTGCTTTGCCGTTAGTGTGGGTCAGGTTGTGCGGCCTTCTCACAACTGGATGGCCACCTCCCAGATTAGCAGAAATTTTATGCTGGGTGCCAGATAGGATCCAGCATACCACAGGAGGGAAATATTTTCAACAGCCTTCTCTTTACTCCTTTAACCGCCACTGACTCTGTGTAATTTATCAGATATCGGTATTATATGATAAAAGAGCCCTCATTTTAAAGGAGACACCAGGTAACTTAGTGATAACATCAGTTATGCATAAGACAAAGTAATAATTTATGTGAGCAATAATGATTTTACTTGTAAGGTCTTTAAGCAACCAAATACTGTTAGGTTACCCAAATAGGTGCATTTACTAAAGAGCCTATTCTCATTACAATTTATTATAAACATTGTATGGGAATTGCTGAATCACGGCCTGAACCTCTGATTGATCACCTGGGGCGAGCAGTGAGTCAGCCATGGGAG